>MU671416.1:17075-42638 GCA_026770625.1 Nicotiana glauca | reverse complement strand
CACCAGAATTGACACCAGACAATAGAAGAAGGTTCTTGCATGATGTGAGGCTTTACATGTGGGATGAGCCATTCTCGTATAAGCTCTGTGTTGATCAGTTGGTGCGGAGGTGCGTTCTTGAGGAAGAAATGAGTCCCATACTTCATAGCTGTCACTCCTCGCCATATAGGGGTCATCATGGTGGAGACAGAACTACTCAGAAAGTGCTGCAATTAGGTTTTTATTGGCCAAAATTTTTCAGGGATGCACACGCCTTTGAGAAAATATGTTACAGGTGCAAGAGAACCAGAACGATCACAAAGAAGCACGAGATGCCACTGCAAAACATTCTGGTAGTGGAGTTGTTCGATATTTGGGTAATTGACTTCATGGGACCATTTCCATACTCTAACGGTCATAGGTACATCCTGGTGGTAGTTGACTATGTGTACAAGTGGGTGGAGGCTATGGCTCTTCCAACTAATGATACAAAAGTAGTGGTAAGCTTTGTCAAGAAACACATTTTCACCCGTTTTGGAACTCCCAGAGTGTTGATCAGTGATGAAGGTACGCATTTCTGCAATAAACTGTTGAACAACATCCTTGCAAAGTACGAGGTCAAGCATAAGGTCTCCACTGCATATCACCCACAAACGAGTGGTCAAGTGGAGGTTTCAAACCGAGAGGTCAAGCAAATTCTTGAGAAAACAATGAATGCAAATAGAAAAGATTGGACCGGGAAGTTAGACGATGCATTGTGGGCTTACCGAACAGCATACAAAACTCCCATATGTGCTTCTCAGTATAAATTGGTGTATAGGAAGGCATGTCACTTTTCCGTCGAGCTTGAGCACAAGGCCTATTAGGCAATAAAGAAGTTGAATACAGATGGAGACTTTACTGGAGAGAAGAGGTTGTTGCAACTAGATGAGCTCGAGGAGTTTCTATTACACGCATATGAGAATGCCAAAATGTATAAAGAGGATACTAAGAGGTGGCATGAGAAGCACATTCAATTTTGAGAGTTCGAGCCAGGGCAAGAAGTTCTTCTATTTAATTCGAGATTGCAGCTTTTTCCTGGAAAGCTTAAATCTCGTTGGCCAGGCCCTTTTGTTGTGGTAAGCGTGAAGCCTCATGGAGCCGTGGAATTAAGAGATATAAGTTCAACTGGCACTTTCTTGGTAAATGGTCAGCGGATAAAACATTACTGGGGTGGTGACTTTGCACGTATTGGTCCTTTTTTCTTCTTGATTTTTTTTAGATTTTCTGTATATATATATACCTTAGATGTATTAGTTATATGTAATTTTAATGTAAAGATGTTGGTGCCATATATTGTGGCGTTAGTCCATGATAAGTGTGGGGTGGAATCCCCCGTGATTTGTAATGTTGGAGAATGTAGGTGGGTGTGTCTTGCTGTATCATGTTTAAAAAATAGATGTGAAAGCCTATTGCCCACAATTTGTTTGTGGAAAGGTCCCAATGAACATGGGTATATAGTGTGTAACCCCGGATGCGTGTGAAGACTGAGTAACCGCACTGAGTCACAAAATTTTGTTGGGCTGTGATAATGTTTGTTGTTTTACAGGTATCATGACTCCTTCCAAGAAACGACGTACCACCGGTGCTTCATCGGGCAGCCAAGCTGGCTCGGCTAGGGCACGAGGAGCTGCACCTGCACGCTCCTTTGATGCTACCAAATTTTTATCGACCAAAGCTCAGGCCCTATTTGCGGAAACAGCTCGTCGAAAGCTTATTCCGGAGAGAGGTGTTGACATTCGATGGCTCCAACAATTCTGTCCTCGTATGTATGATGAGATAATAAGGCGGGGATTATAAACCTTCCTCAATGAGCCCGGTGAGGGCAATGCCATGGTTGTAAGGGAGTTCTATGCCAACGTGCCAGAGAATAATAATAGGATTGTCATGGTGCGCCAACGAGCGGTGAATGCTTCGGTGGAGGATATTCGGACTGCTTACCAGCTGCCTGCACCCCCTTTGCCGCAGGATGACTTCTATGAATACGGTCGTAAGCCAACGCCTGCAAAATGGCACAGATTCTTTGAGACTATTTGTACAGCAGGTAAAGAGGTGGTCTGGATGGACTCTAGAGAGAAGTTCCTTTCCGCACTCACCTATGAAGCCAAATGCTGGCTGCACCTCAATAAAATAGAGGTCAGTGGACCCCGAGCTGCTCTTATCTGGTGCTCTGTCAATTGCTACGACTTTGATATGGCTAAGGTTATACACGACGAGATGTTCGTCCACAGCCAGGTAAAAAGGTATGGATTTTTCTTCCCTTCTTTAGTCACCCAACTATGCAGGGAGGCCCATGTGCTAGAAAATATAGCTGTGGATGGACTGGTCAAAAAGGAAGGCAAGTTTCGTGCGGATAAAGTTAAGATAGGTAAGGAGCCGACAGTGATATAGGCAGCAGCATCAAGCAGCTCTGATGATGAGTCCGATGATGAGGATAGTGATGAGGAGCCTGAAGGAGCCGCACCACAGGCTCAGGAGCAAAATATGGCAGCTGCTGAAACTTTTGAGTCGGCAACATCTTCCAGGGCTGCCCTAGTGTCTCGTTTTGCTGCTATGGAGCAGATATGGTAGGTATGCGGGCATCTATGACTAATTTGAGCACCCGTGTGGAATCGATAGCAGACCGACAAGAAAAGTCGGAGAAGAAGTTTATGGGTTGGCTACGAGCTTTGGGGCGTGCGTCCAACGTGAACCCTGAAACCGTCTCCGACAATGAGTGACACTTCAGGGAAGTTCCCTTACCTCACTGCTTTTTCTCATTTTCAGCCATGTGGACATGTCTGTATTTTAAGTGTGGGGTGGGGATTTCTTCATTGTATGTTGTATGTAGTTGTAATTAACTGGTTGTTTTGTTTTGTATGTTTCATATTGACTTGATAGATTTCGTTAAGTAGGAATAGTATGTTAATCTAAGTAAATGGCTCGGCCCGACGGTGGATCCCTTTCGACAGGGTTCTTGAGGGACTGAGTCGAGAAAAAAAAAGTTGAAAAATTATAGGCACTTCCTGATGACGGATCATGTAGGTGATTTTCTTGAGGGAAGTGAGTCTGGGGAAAACACCAAAAAGATTTTTATTCTTAGGTAGTTTATCAATTCCCCCTTGGTTTTTCTTTAGGCCGCGGTTCTTTTCCAAGGGTTTTGACTTGAACCGGGCATAGGTAGTTTTTTTATTATTTTTGTTTTCTTTTAATTTTGTAGATTAGGGTAATGGGTCACGAGCTACAAACTGAAAGCAAACTCAGAGCTTTGACACACCTGAACACAATAGACCCTTGAGTGTAACGCTTGGTCTTAATTGCTGAATCTCACTGAAGGTGCCTTAATTTGTATGTTTGCTACAGACTTGATTGCTCGTAACGTAGTGTCTTGATGAGATGATCCTAATGAGTCATATTGCCATGTGTGGTGAGGTTTTTGTGTAGTCCATGTTGTATACTTGCGTCTAGAACTTGCCCGGTATGTGAATTGAAGCGAAATTTTAGGTGTTGTTCGGTTTGAAAAGTGATTTTAGGCTTTCTTTGATATTTTTGAGCTTAATTGCTTATCACAAATAAAATCTATCCCTAGTTAACCCTTTTGAGCCTATTGACTTTTGTTTGGCACCCACATTACAAGCCTATATCCTTGTTGTTCTTAATTGATATCTTTGATCCCTTTACCTCTTAAAGCACTTTAATTGTGAGAGAAGCACTAAAAGAAGTGAGAAGGAACTAAGTGTGGGGTGGCTTTTGAGTGGAACCAATAAAAGGAAGAAAGTTGCACAGGTTTTGTAAAATAATACACCACTAGCGAAAATTGAAAAAAAAAATACAGGTGAATAAATTAAATTAAAGTATTTCTTAAAGAAAGAGGGAACATTGCTGGGAGTGATTTTAGTTGTGAAATTGAAGTAGGGATTGAAGAATTTTCGCTCAAAGTGATTATGTGATGTGTTAAAGTGCTTAGGAGGGTGAACCACTATTCCTAAATATATCCTACCAGTCCTATAGCCTACATTACAACCATGAAAAAGTCCTAATTGATTTTAGACCGAGTGAGCCTACATTAGTAGAGAATTACATTAAGGGCAAGCTTATGGTACCACTTGCATACATGTGACGTCTTTTGTGAGTGTGAGTGATTTTTTTTTGTTGATAATATTATGAAATTCGATTGTGTGAATTGATCTATATAAATTTGTTGTGAGTGTGAGGGCATATGATTCGTGACGGAAAAATTAATCTTGGCATCTGTGTAGAGTACTCTGAGGAGGTGCGAATATTGCAGGGCACTTGAGAGTCGGCTTTGAGGCTTGGATTGTTCACTGCTAGGCGTAATGTATGTGCATTGTTCTAGGTGTGATACGTTAAGGGAAATGGTTGAGTGAATGAATCTCTAGAGAGTATAGTTTGATTGCTCGAGGACTAGCAATGAATTAAGTGTGGGGTGTTGATAATAAGCAAAATCTAGATGATTTAGCTACTATTTATGCCTTCGCTTGATTATATCCCAACGTCATATTATGAATAATTGATGAAATATGGGCTCGAATTGTGAATTGTGTATATTTCAGGTTAAAGAGCTTGTATTATGCAAGAAAATGTGATTGGGAACCATTTTGGAGCAACAAAGACCCCTTTGGAGCCGAGTGTGATTGAAGACAAGGAAGAAATCTAGGCCACAACACACCTGGACTAGCGCTGCCAGATGCGCTCAAGCTCTAAATAATGCGCGGCCAAGGCAGAACTTCTGCAAACTAGCGCGGCCAAATGCGCTGTCAAATGCGCTGCAGCGCTAGTCCAAAATTCGGCGACTGTTCACTGGGGGTAAAAGTGGAAATCTGAAGAGAAATTCACTTAACCTATATAAGGTCAAGCTCCCCCAAAGGAGTTTTATCAAGGTTTTCATACGCTAAAGTAAGACATAGAGAGGCAAGGAGGGATTTGGATCATCAAGCTTCTTTTTTTCTATTTGTTTTTGCTAATTGTGATGAAATTGAATCTAATTGTGATGAACAATACTGTGAGTAGCTAAAACCAATTGTTCTAGGGTCATGGGTAAAACATGAACATTGATGTTTGAGGTTTAATTTGATAAAGTTGGTTTATCATCTTGGCTTGTTTATTTAATTCTGTTATTAATTGTTTTGCTGCGTAGCTAATAGTGAAACACTATCTACGAATCTAGAGTTGAACTCGAAAGTGGGAATTCTAGGTTGCATATAGAATTAATAGAGTAGGTTCTTGAACACGGGCCTCGGGGAACGGATTTGCAATTGGGATAGACATATACCCACTTTCCTTGCTTGGTTAAAATACAGGAATTGTAAGTGCGTTCTTGTTAATTTTAATTCCATAGAAATATAGGCATTGAGTTAATTTGAGCAGGCGAGTAAGAAGTCAACATATTCTTACGAGCAATATAAACCTTGTCAATCAATAACCCAAATAAATCGATCAGTCATCTTAAGTTAAGGACACAACAAGATAGTTAACTAGCCCGTGACCCTGGAATATCCTCTCCTACTGCGTGTTATTCGAAATTGCTATTTGTTTGGTTAATTGCTTTAGTTAGATTATTTCTTGATAATTTAGGTAGTAAAATAAGTACATCTTCATTCTGTGATAAATCTCTAGAATAAGTATAATAGTTGGGTTTGAATCAGTCAATAGTTGATCACAAGTCTTCGAGGGAACGATACTCTACTCACTACTCTATTACTTGACGATCAAGTGCACTTGCATGGGTGTTTTTGGTCGCAGCACTCAACGTGCAAGAAGTTGAATGTTGATCTTCTGCAGCATCCATACGACATCTTTCATGTCGATCCTTCTTGCAGGAGAGTCAAAACAACAATCTAGTGTCACTTTCATGATCGATGACACACAATTTAGCTCCTTGTTTAAGTGATTATTCTCTGGTGTTACTAAGTTGTAATCTACATCATCCACTATTGCTTCAGGGAGTGAATAACTCAACCGATTCTTCAAGCTAAGATTCTCATCAAACATTTCGTAATTAGGCTTTCTCCTTGTAAATGTTTCCATCAACAAGATTCTGTAACTATAGACATCATATTTTATTGATACCAAACCATCCATTCCATACTCTATAGTCAATAAAATTTAAAGTGTTAACATTTATATGGGTGGAAAAAGGAAATGAAAATCAATGTTCAAAGCATAAACAAAGAAATAAAGATGTACCTCGTGCAATATAACCCAATGTTGCTAAGGTTTTAGTATATAAATCACTCTCATCTTGTAACGATCCGACTGGTCGTTTTGAACTTTTCAATTTTGATCGCCAGTTCTCAGGCATGAATTGCCCCTATGTGATGTTTCATGACTTATGTAAATCGCTGGTTTTGATTTTCAGGGTAATCGGAATGAATTTGGAAGAACAGTTCTCAGTTTGAAGCTTGAAATTTGAAAGGTTTGATCTAGATTTGACTTATTTATATATGATCTTGGATCGGAATTTGTATGATTTGATTAGCTCCGTTAGGTGATTTGGGGACTTCGGAGCATGATCGCAATGCATTTTGGAAGTACATGGAAGGCTTAGGCTTGAATTGGTGAAATTGAGATTTTGGCATTTTCCGGTTGATAGGTGAGATTTTGATATAGAGGTCGAAATGAAATTTTGAGAGTTGCAGTAGTTTTGTTGCATTATTTGGGATATGTGTGTGAAATTTCAGGTCATTCGGGCGTGGTTTGGTTGGGTTTTTTTATCAAAATCATATTTTGAAAGATTTTAAAAATTTATGCCTGAATCCGATGTGTTTTGAGTAATTTGATGTTGTTTGAGGTGTTTTGATGATTGAAACAAGTTTGTATAAGGTATTGGGTTATGTTTGTGCTTTTGGTTGAGGTCCCGGGGGCCTCGGGGCGATTTTGCATGGTTAACGGAGAAATTGAATTGAGTTGCAGCAGCTGATATTGCTGAATATGGTATTTTTGCACCTGCGATTTGGGGACCGCAGGTGCGGCACCGCATAAGCGGAGAATTAGCCGCAAAAGCGAAGTCGGTCAGGTGTGGAGATACCGCAGAGGCCGTATCTGTGAAGCTGCAGATGCGGAAGTCCTATCGCATATGCGATTTTGTGTTTTAAGCGATATCAACCACCTCCTTGAACGTAGCACCCAATACTCTCTCTCTCTCTGGTCATAAGAATACGTAGATGCTAGTTAAGGCTATTGACAAACCTCTTGATCCTCTCACAATCTGTCGGAACCATCCAGATGGCATCACGAGCCAACTAAGAAAACGTTGACTCATACTGTGACACAGTCAAATCTCCCTGCTTCAACAACTTAAACTGCCTACGCAGCTCCTCTCTATGGGACTGCGGTACATACTTCTCAAAGAAGAGAGTGGAGAACTGCTGCCAAGTAAGGGGCACTGCACTAATCGTCCTACACCTACGCCTCCTACCAAGTGAAGGCAGCCCCAAAAAACTGAATGTTGGTAAATGCCACACTACTAGACTCAAAAATCCGTGCTGTACGGAGCATCCGCTAGCGCTTATCCAGAAAACCTTGGGCATCTTCGCCCTTAGAACCACTGAATGACAGAGATTGGAGCCTACCAAACCTCTCAGGATGACGCTGCTCATTATCCAGCATCACTGGTATGAACTCCTGAGCTGGTGCAACCAGCTGTGCTGGAGGTGCCTCCGGCATTTGTAGACCCTGTACTACCTGCTCAGGTGTTCGAGCAGCATGGGTCTGATTTCCTCCCCCAGCCTGTGACGTAGTTGTTGCTGTGGTGGCTGAAACTGCCTAAGCCAGTCCAATGCAAACTGTCAAGATTTGTGCCAAGTCCTCTTGTAGACTCGGGATCATGATGGGCATAGCTGGTGCCTAAACTGGTGCGGCTGGAGCCTGATCTAGAGCTGAGAAAACTGGTGGATCAATAGGTATTGCCCTCGCTGCTCTGCCTCTGCCACGACCACGACCACGTCCACGGCCTCTGGTGGCCTCAATAGGTGGCACTGGTGGTCGTCCACCTCGTCTGGTAGCTCGCGTACTCACCATCTGTGAGAGAATAGAATAACAGAAGTTTAGTTCTCGAATCAAGAAGTTCGCATGACAAGAATTTCAAGAATATGAAGTTTTTCCTAAAACGGTTCTGCAGCCTCTCGACGATAAATACAAACGTCTCCGTACCGTTCCGTGATACTCTAATAAACCAGCTCATGACTCTAGGGACCGATGTAACCTAGGCTCTGATAACAACTTGTCATGACCCTAACCCCGAACCCGGTCATAATGGTGCCTCTCGTGAAGACAAGGCCAGCTAGACCAATACAGTTACACATCCAACTCAGTGGTAATAGACATGTATAATGACTGATAGTAACAAATCCCGAAATACAATAATGCAAAGCTATAACCAATACTCCTACATATTTAACGGTGTAATAACCACAATAATGACAGGTAAGGCAGGCAGATATCGATGCATGAATGCAATGCAATACACATGACCGCTACGGCGCGCTGCCCGATCCATTTGGGTACCCGTGCTCACTGTGGGGGTTCAGACTCCGGAGGGGCTCCTACAGCCCAAGCGCAATATCATCATAACATTTGCTGCGGCATGCAGCCCGATCCACAATGAGTCCAATTATATGCATGAAAGCCACACGGGCACAGACAAACTTACCATTTTCAGTTCTGATTATAAGAAATTATAAATTAAGTGGTTAAAACCTTTGAATTTCACTATCCATTTCGAGACAGTGTTTAACTCAGGACTGATATCATGAAAACATGCTAAACATCATGGAAACAGTGATAATAATCTCTACGGGATCCAAATAATCGGCATACAGCCCAAATATATCCATAACCATCCAAGTAGGCAGTTTGCCAACTAATTTCTAGCCAATAACACAGTACGAATATCATTTGGTCGGACTAAGTCATAGTCCCCAATCACAATCGACCCCGCACTCACCGTAGAGTACGTGCCTCGCCTCAATATAGCATCACAGTGTGATATACCGGGGTTTCAAACCCTCAGGTCATCATCTACATCTATTACTCACCTCAAACCGGCCACGAGACTAGTCCGCTAAGCTTTTCCCTCTAAAATCGACCTCCTCACGCGCCGAATCTGATCAAAACTACAAGGAATACGTTATAATAAGCCAATGGAACATAACCCAATTGAAAGAACTCGAAAAACACCAAAAAACACGAATTTGGCAAAACCAGAGCCCCAGGCCCACTTCTCGAAAAATTACGAAATTCACATCACCGGAATACTCGTCTCGCCACGAGTCCGTACATATAAAATACACAAGAGTCGCAGTCCATTTGACCCCTCAAATCATCAATTCAAACCATCTTAGGTTTCAAGCCCTAACCTCCATTTTTACCCTTTAATACCTTGAAATTCCTTTATTAATTCATGTTTTTACCCCATAATAACGTAATCCGAGTCCAATATTCATACCTGATGAAACCCCTTCGAATCCTCTTCAAAATCGCCAAAAAACCCGCTTTAGTCGAAGTCCAAAATGTTTGCTTCTTTTCCAATCGTGAACACTGTTCACTATAACACCAGACCTTTTTCTGCTTCTGCGGTCCGCTAACCGCACCTGCAGTACCGCTTTCGCAACAATTTGACCGCTTACGCGGTCTAACTTAAAACTCCTGGGACCGCTCATGCGATCCAAACACCGTTTACGCGATTTTCCTTAGACCGCATCTGCTATCTATTATCCGCTTATGCGGCACTGCTAAAGCGCCCAACCTTCAGCTTATGCGGAAATCCCTTTGGCCCCTCATGATCGCTTCTGCGACCTGCCCCACCACATCTACGGAACCGCTTATGCGGCTCCTTTTCCGCAGATGCGGAAATACCAGAAGGTGAAAATATCAAACTTGCAACAAATGCTTCAAACTCCCGTTTAACCATCCGGAATCACCCCGAGGGCCCCGGGACCTCAACCAAAAGCACAAACACATCCTAAAACCATATTCAAACTTGTTCCAATCCTCAAAACACATCAAACAATACTAAAATCATTAAATCACATCGAATTCAAACCTAGTTTTCTTCAAAACTTCCGTAATACGCATTCAATCAAAAACCCGACCAAACAACGTCCGAATGACCTGAAAATTTGCAGGCATATCCAAAATCACCTAACGAAGCTACTGCAACTCTCAGAATTCCATTCCGATCCATGGATCAAAAACCCACCTATCAACCGAAATTCGCAAAATTCAAACTTCGCCAATTGAAGCCTAAATCTACACCGGGCCTCCAAATTCGATTCTGATCACACTCCTAAGTTACAAATCATCCCCCGAAGCTAACCGAACCACCGGAATTCACATTCGAGCCCTCTAACCACCTAGTCAACTTCCGGTTGACATTTCTAAAACAAGCTTTCTTCTAAGACGCTAAGTGCCACATTTCCAACTAAAACCAACTCAATCCCATCCGATCAACTCAAATACCTATATTGAAACATGAATCAACACAATATGGGGGAAACGGGGCGGTGACTCACGTGACGACGGGCCGGGTCGTCACACACAATTTTACTACCAATCCACCTGACCCAATTCCTCTTATACGAACGCGAATATACCCCCTGCGAACGCGATAAATAGCTCATGAACCCTTCGCGAATGCGGCACATGCCTTGCGAACGTGAAAGCTAAACCTTAACTCCCTCAACAGACTCTTCGCGAACGCGAGGCTCTTCTCACAAACGCGAAGACCAAAAGTCTGCAACTGCTGGAACTGATTTTTTTGCAACTTCCAAAACTCCAAAATGGCCCGATTGACCACCCTAAACTCACACGAGACCCTCGGGACCTCAACCAAAAGCACCAACAAACCGTATAACCTCATTCAAACTTGCTCCAATTATCAAAACACCTCAAACAACATTAAGTTACCCAAAACTCATCAAATTCAAGCCTGTGTTTTCAAAAAACTTCTGAAACATGCTTTTGATAAAAAAAACCCAACCAAACCACGTCCGAATGACCTAAAATTTTGCACACACATACCAATGACATAACGAAGCTACAACAACTATCAGAATTTTATTCCACCCCCTGGATCAAAATCTCCCCTATCAACCGGAAATTGCCAAAATACTAACTTCGCCAATTCAAGCCTAATTCTACACCGGACCTCCAAAACCAAGTCCGACCGCACTTCTAAGTCATAAATCACCTCCCGAAGCTAAGCGAACATTCGGAACTCGCATCTGAGCCCTCTAACACAGTAGTCAACATCCGATTAACTTTTGCAACTTAAACCTTCTTAAAAAGAGACTAAGTGTCTCATTTCTTACCCGATCCACACCGAACACAAACAAATCAACTTGATCATATAAAACACGGATAACAAAGTATAAAGAAGCAGACATTGGGGAAATGGAGTGGTAACTCATGAGACGACTAGCTGGGTCGTCACAAAGATTTAATGATATTATAAACAATTTATAGACTTTCTAACAAATTTTTTTTTCAATTTGTTTTTTAGTTTTTTTGTTTAACCTTGAACTGCCATATATACCTCAATAGAGCTTTCCTTAAATTCTTACAACAAGAATAACTCCAGAATTCCTAGCAACTAGGGGTGTGTATTCGATTTATCTATTCGATTTTGACCCTTATCGATAATTACTTATCAATTATCGAATTGTACATATGCTTATCGTTATCATTTCAATAAGGTTTCTATTTTTTCGATTTCAACTTATCGATTTTTGGGGCCTTATCGATTCGGTTATCGGTTAAACCAATAAAAAAATTTACGGGATTCCACAGAAAGTATATTGCTATAAACGCGCCTAACTAATATGGACAAAAAAAAGCTAAAATAAGACGAACACCATTTATAACATAAAAATTGTGCCAACAAACACATCAACAAAAGTAAAGTAAGGGACCAAAAGTATGCCACCAACACTCCAACGGTATTAAAAAAAACAAAATACATCATCACGGCTAATTCTGTTTTCCATTAATTTGAACTTCATTCCTTTGATCTTTAAATATGATCATTCATTAAATATGATAGAGGAAATAATGGTGTAAGGGACTTAGAGTAAAGGAAAGGGTATAGATTAGGGAAAATGATATCGTATAGCCGCTTTCAAAATAGTAGCGGAATATATATACATTCTATATGTTATATTAATCTACACAAATATGTAATTACTCATTTTACAAGTGTCTACAGTTTAGGGGTGTGCATTCGATTTATCGATTCGATTTTGTCCATTATCGGTAATTACTTATCGATTATCGATTTGTACATATGCTTATCGTTATCGTTTCAATAAGGTTTTGATTTTGTCGATTTCGATTTCGATAACAAATAATCGATTCGATTTATCGATAAACCGATTCGAATGCATGCCCCTACTAGCAACTTCGATCTATTTTATGAGAATTACAAGTTGAATCAAGAATTAGAGGGATAGTCAAGATTCTAGCTCACTAATACATTTTATCAAACAGTATGTGTGAATTTTATTTTAAGACTCTTTTTGTGTGAGAATCCATTATTCCACAACCCCTCTTTTATCATTTTTAGCCCATCATCTTCCTACATTGTTTCATCACCCATGCATGCAAAACAAACCACCATCAAGTCCATGAACCATCTTGCTAATTACCCATTTTAGCTGCATTTTGGAATTAAAATCTTGGGTGATAGAAGCTTACCACTTGGGAAGGAGATCTAGGTGTCTCTTTTGTTAATCTTCAAAGTGGTTAAGCAAGAATTTCAAGAACAATTGATGAAGACCACATTCTCTCTCTAGGATCGCTTTCCCCACTCTAAACTATCAGAAAACTATTCTTAAAATGGCCGAATATGGGTGTTATAACGAAATGGGCTGGGGTTTTAAAAATTAGAAATTAGAAGCCCCAAAACTATCTACAATCGCATTATGCGATCGCATAATGGACTTGAGGCTCGTAAAGGGACCCCAAAAATAGCCGCCAAAACCTGAACAAATTGCCCGGGTATGCGACAAGAATACGGTCTGCATACCTGTTCTGCGGTAGCATAATGCAATGCAGAACTGCCCCTTGTAGAAATTCCAAGGTAATTATGCCATGACTATATGGCCCGCATAGTTGACCTCAAAATTAACCATCAAATTGTATGACTCTGCGACGACTATGCGGTCCGCATAGGTATTATGCGGCCGCATAATGGACTGCAGAAACGAACTTTTCTGGAAACACTATTCCTTAAATTTTTAATGCACAGATCAATCCAAAGGGTCCGAACCGTGGCGAGCTTTAATTTTACGAATTTCTAACACAGATTCATAACTTGGCTATGAGATCTTGGGTTTCAGCAAAAAATTTCATGAGGCCTTACATCCTCCCTCACTTAAGATCATTCATCCTCGAATAAGGATCAAGGTGTACTTACTAGAAATCCTTATGCAACTTCAGCTTTGTCACATCATGAAACATATCAACAGCCCCAAATTAAGCTATCTCCCTAAATTTCCAAAAATTTTGCGTGAGTTTCCTTTGTAACTTTGCCTATCCACCTGTCAGAGAGCCCCCGAAACATACCTTAACAGCATATACACATTCCATAGAAATGAAATAACTTATAATGTCACAAACCATGGCTAGATAGGCAACATATAACTAAAACAGAATAGTTTTACACAGACCAAATCAAAGAATACATAGTTCATAGGAACTAAATTCATAAAAGCTATTACATGGCTATACAAACAAATGTGGGTACTTCCTTTTTATTTCTTCCTCTCCTTCTCGAGTGGCTTCCTCAACCTATTGGTTCCGTTATAACACTTTTACGAAGTCAATTTCCTTATTTCTCAAATTTTCGGACTTGCCTGTCTAGAATGGCAACTGGAACTTCTTCATATGACAGTTCTTCATTAACGTCAATAGTTTCAAATGGCACAATAGTGGACAGATCTCCACTACCTTCTTCAACATAGACACATAGAAGACTGGGTGTACCAATGACATCTCGGGTGGCAGCTGAAGCTTATATGCCACCTGACCAATCCTCTGAATGATTCTGTATGGTCCGACATACCTCGGACTCAATTTTCCTTTCTTTCCAAACCGTTTGACACCCTTCATGTGGGAAACCTTCAAAAATAACCAATCATCCTCTTTGAACTCCAAATCTCTATGACGAACATTCGAATAAGACTTTTGGTGACTCTGAGCAGTTTTCAATCTCTCCTTAATCATTTTGACTTTCTCCATGGCCTGATGCACAAGGCCCGGCTCTATCAATTTTGCTTCTCCAACCTCAAACCACCTAATGGGAGACCTACATATCCTACTATACAATGCGTCGAATGGTGGCATCTGGATACTATCATGGAAGTTGTTGTTATAAGCAAATTCTATGAGTGGAAATGGTCATCCCAGCTACCTTTGAAATCAGGAGCACAAGCACACAACATGTCCTCAACCATCTAAATAGTCCGCTCCGCTTGCCCGTCGGTCTGAGTGTGAAAAGTCGTACTAATATTTACCTGCGTACCCAAACTTTGCTGAAATTTCTTCCAAAAGTTGGCTGTGAACTGAGCCCTCACATTGATAGAAGAACGAATATCAACAAGAAGGAATCACTAAACTGTTCCATGGAATGAACCAGGTCACCATTCTCACGGTGAACGCCCTCATGCATGTGCATCACCTAAATTATAATCATATAACACATAGTCTGGGGTTTCGAACCATCAGAACCATGTTTGAAAGCGTTACTTACCTAAAACCAGACGAAAATCTACTCCGTGATGCCCTTGCCACTCGACTCGACCTCAAATCACCCCGAATGTATCCAAATTAGTATCATATCATTAATACATGCTAAAGGAACAAAGACCACGCAAAAATTATCAAATTAAGTAAAAAATCCGGAAATTGGCCAAACCTGACCCTCAGGCCCACAACTCGAAATCTGATAAAAATTACTCCCTCCGGTTCATATTAAATGAGGTACTTTCCTTTTTAGTCTGTTCCAAAATAAATGATACATTTCTAAATTTGGAAATAATTTAACTTTAAACTCTTCATTTTATCCTTTTTACCCTTAATGAGAATCTTTTATAGCCACACAAATGGCATGGCCCCACAAACTTTTTACCCCTTAAGCTTTTAAGACCATAACTTTCAAAAGTCTTCTTCTTTTTCTTAAACTCCGTGCCGAGTAAAACTACCTCAAATAATATAAAATGGAGGGAGTACAACACTAGAATCATCATCCTCTCACGGGTCCACACATACCAAATTTATCAAAATCTAACTTCATTTGACCCCTAAATCACCCATATTTCAATCTCAAGTTCCAAGTAATAATTCCCCAATTTTCACCCCTAATTCCCACAAATTTCATGATTAATCAACCGAAAATCACCATAGATTTGAGTTTTAGGTTCAAAAACATTACCTCATCGTGTTTTCCCTTGAATCCCTCTTCAAAATCCCTCACGTGTTTCCCCTTGAATCCCTCTACAAATTAGGAAATAAGACCTGGCAGAATGTTTTAAACTTGTCTCGTCCACGAGGATTAGGTTTATTTCCTCCATAGCTGGTCATTTTGGGAGATTTTTTAAGGAGATTGAAGAGCGATTCAAGGGGAATTGTTGGGAGGTAAGATTCTTGGACTTAAACCACGATTATTATGTGAATTCTACCTAGAAAATCATAGAAATTAAAAATTGAAGAACTAGGGCTTGAAATTTTGGACTTTTGATTGGGGATTTGGAGGACTATTTGGGGTCGAATTTGAGAACTTTTGATATGTATGAACTCGTGGGAAGATAAGGAATCTATTGTTATAAAAATTTTTGAATTCCGAGATATGGGCCCGGGGGTCGGGTTTTTGTAATTTCGATATTTGTGACATTTATTGATTGTTTTTGCTTGGGCTTCGTTCCCTTACCATATTTTGATGTCCTCGTTCTGATGTTGTATAGATTCAACGTGCGTGGAGGTCGATTCAAGGGGCAAAGGCATCGCGAGCTAGAGATTTAGCCGGTTCAAGGTGAGTAATGAATGTAAATGAAGTTATGAGGGTTTGAAACCCCATATTGCACATCATAGTGTGGCACATGCTCGATGACGAGTGGCGGGTCGTGCACTATTGAGGATTGTGACTTGGTAAATCCCGATTGATGATTTTACCACGTATTCAATTAAAACTGTTTGCTATCATCACTATTTGGTTTGAATGCCATACTTGGGCATAGCGCTAACCATTTGAACCCTTCGGGGATTTTTAATGATATTTCCTCACTGTTTTTACTTTATACTTGAACTCAGTTATGTTATTTTCCACTTTTTACTACTCAGCCATGTTTGCTATGTTTTAATACTTAAATTATATTTTAAATGATGTTTGGGCTGAGATACACTATTTTACTATTGCCCGAGGGGCTTGCGAGGATTTTTGACTAAGTAAGGCCGAGGGCCTATGTTGTGAGGAAACACTGATACTGCTTTGAGGCCGAGGGCCTAAAATATGTACGCTATGAGGTCTCTTGATTGATATGAGGCAAAGAGCCTGGTTTTGCACTTGGGCCGTAAGGGGCCCCTCCAGGAGTCTGCACACCCCCAGTGAGCACGCATACCCATTGTGATGTGAGATTGAGCCCGAGGGGATGGTATTATTCTATGTGATTTCCCGAGGGGCTGGTACTATTCTGAGATATTGCCCGAGGAGCTGATTTATTGATACTGTGCCTGAGGGGAGAGCCATTATTTGTTTATTTTCATAATTCACTATCAGTTACCTGCTTAATAACTAAAAAGGTCTTTTGATGAAGTTAAATTCCGAGTTAAAGGATTTTACCTATCATTCACCGTTTTACTATTTTGAAATGGTTTTACTGCTAAAGTATAGAATGCCTTGAGCCTTACGTGTTTTCTTACTTTTAGTCATTATTTAGGGTTGTTACTCACTAAGTTGGAGTACTCACTTTACTACCTGCACCCTGTGTGCAGATTCAGGGGTTTCTAGTCCCGCTCCCGAGTGTTGATTCGTTCCAGCTTCAAGTGCATCTCGAGGAGTGTTTAGGTAGTTATTGGCGTTCGCAGTCCGGAGCTCATCCCTATATATTTTCTTTTATGTCCTTAGTTCAGTATTTACACTCTATAGTTATATTTGAGGATTCCATGCTGTTAGAAGCTCGTGACTTGTGACACCCAGTTTAGGGCTGTGTTGTGTTGTACTTCCACACTTTACTAATTTTACTCGCTACTTAGTATTGCTAATCATGTTTTAGATTGATTTTATGTTTTTTAACTTTTTAAAAAGTGAATTAGTTTTAATTGGTTGCCCTTGTCTTCATGAGAGGCGCCATCACGACCGGGTTCGGGTCTAGGGTCGTGACAAGTTTGTATTAAAGCCTAGGTTGCATAGGTCTCACGAGTTATGAGTAAGTTTAGTAGAGTCTTGTGGATCGGTACGGAGATGTCTGTATTTATGCTTGAGAGGCTACAGAACCTTTAAGAAAAACTTCACATTCTTGAAATTCTTGTCATGCAAACTTGTTGATCCGAGTACTAAATTTCCGTTGTTCTATTCTCTCACATATGGTGAGGACACTCACTACTGGTCGGGGTGGACGAACCTCAGTATCACCAGTTGTGGCTGCCAGCGGTCGAGGACGCGGCCTTGGTCGTGGTAGGGAAAGAGCAGCTGGAGCAGCACCTGCAGATACACCAGCTTCCCAGATCAGGATCAGGTCCCAGTTATGGACGCTCCTGCAGCACCAGCTCAGCCACCAGCTATGCCAATTGTGATTTTGGGTCTTCATGAAGCCTTGACTTAGATCTTATCAGTTTGCACTAGCCTAGCTCAAGTTGTTTCAGCCACTACAGCCGAAGCTACTTCTCAGGCTGGGGGACACTATCAGACTCTAGCTGCCCGCACACTTGAGTAGGTCATACAGGGACTTCAGATGCCGGGGGCGCACCCAGCCCAGCCGGTTGCGGCTGCTCAGGACTATGTAGTTATTGTCATGCCGGAGGATAAGCAGCGTAGGTTAGAGAGGTTTGGTAGATTGTAGCCTCTGACCTTTAGTGATGTAGAGGGCGAGGATGCCCAGGGTTTCTTGGATTAGTGTCAGAGGATGCTTCGTATGTTAGGTATTATTGACACTAATCGGGTCACTTTTACCATCTATAATTTTTCAAGAGCTGCTTTCACTTGGTGGGAGGATTTTGAGTGGCGTAGGCCTATTGGTGCAGAACCCCTTACCTGGCAGCAGTTCTCCATTCTCTTTCTAGAGATGTATGTTCCGCAGTCTCCCAGAGAGGAGTTGCGTAGGTAGTTTGAGTTGCTGCGTTAAGGGGAGATTACTGTGTCGCAGTATGAGTTGAGGTTCTCTTAGTTGGCTCATCATACCATCTAGTTGGTTCCGACAGATCTAGAGAGGATCAGGAGGTTTATGGATGGTCCTACTTATCAGCTCTATATTCTCATGACTAGGGAGACAGTGACTGGTGCTACTTTCGATGAGGTCATGGATATTGCCCGTGTGATTGAGTCTTTTCATCGCCAGGAGCGAGAGAAGAGGGAGGCCAAGAGGCCTCGAGGATCCGATAGTTACAGTGGTGCTCCTTCGAGGGGTCAGTTTCAGCATGGCACATGCCGACCATTCAGGCATGCTCTATCTGATCACCTAGGTTATTGTGGGGCATCGTCGGGTCATGGTTGTCACAGTTCTCATTAGGGACAGTCATCACTTAGTGCCCTTCCAGCTTACAATTCACCTGTGCTCCATCAGTTCAGGGCTCTTCTATGCTGAGTGCATCTGCTAGTCACTCCTGTGTGAGGGGTTCCCTTCAGTCCCCTTCTCCAGCACCTGGGAGTTGTTTTGAGTGTGGTGAGATGGGTCGCATGTGGAGGTAGTGTCCTCATCATTTTTCTAGTTTATCTTAGTAGATAGGTCAGTCATCGGTTGCAGTGCCAATTTCGTCACCACCACCCGCTTAGCCATCTAGGGGAGGGGGTCAGTCAGCTAGGGGTCCCCTAAGAGGGGAAGGCCAATCAGGGGCGGTCAAGACTATTTCTATGCACTTCCATGCATACCCGATGCCATTTCTTGAGACGATGTTATTACAGGCATTGTTTCAGTCTGTCACAGTGATGCCTCTGTATTATTTGATCCTGTTTCCACTTTTTCTTATGTGTCCTCGTATTTTGCTCATTATTTTGGTATACATCTTGAATTTCATGCTTTACCTATTTATGTATCTACCCTGTGGGTGATACTGTTGTTATAGACCGTGTGTACCGATCATGTGTGGTGACTATTGGGGGTCTGGAGACCTGATTGGATCTATTACTATTGAACATGGTTGATTTTGATGTCATTTTGGGCATGGATTGGTTATCTCCATGTCGTTCTATTCTGGACTGTCATGCTAAGATAGCCATGTTGGCTATACCGAGTGTGCCAAGAATTGACAGGCCAGTTGTGACTGATTATGTTCCCAGTAGAGTGATCTCCTTCTTGAAAGCCTAGCATATGGTTGGGAAGGGTTGTCTTTCGTATCCAGCTTTTGTGAGGGATATCAGAGCTGAGACTCCCACTATTATGTCCCAGTTGTGAAGGATTTTCCCGATGTGCTTCCCGCAGACCTGCGGGGCATGCCACCAGATAGGGATATTGATTTTGGTATTGACCTGGTGCTGGGCACTCAGCCCACTTCTATTCTACCATATCTTATGGCACCAGCGGAGTTGAAGGAGCAACTTTAGGAACTCCTTGATAAGGGGTTCATTAGGCCTAGTGTGTTACCTTGGGGTGCGCCGGTTTTGTTTGTGAATAAGAAGGATGGCACAATGAGGATGTGCAGTGATTATAGGCAATTGAACAAGGTAACAATTAAGAACAAGTATCATTTGCCTCGCATTGATGATTTATTCGACCAGTTTCAGGAAGCGGGGGTGTTTTCCAAGATTGATCTCCATTTAGGTTATCACCAGTTGAAGATCAAGGACTCGGATATTCTTAAGACACCTTTCACGACACGATATGGTCATTATGAGTTCTTGGTGATGTCTTTTGTGCTAACCAATGCCCCTTCAGCATTCATGCATTTTGATGAACAACATGTTCCAGCCTTATCTTGACTTATTTGTCATAGTCTTCATTGATGATATTTTGGTGTATTCGCGTAGTTAGGAGGAACACGTGGAGCGTTTGAGAGTTGTGTTGCAGAGATTGAGGGAGGAGAAACTTTATGCAAAATTCTCCAAGTGTGAGTTTTGGCTCAGTTTAGTGGCTTTTTTGGGGCACGTAGTGTCTAGCAAGGGTATTCAGGTTCATCTAAAGAATATAAAGGTGGTACAGAATTGGCGCAGACCGTCCTCGGGCACAGAGATTCGCGTCTTTCTTGGTTTGGAAGGCTATTATTGCTGGTTTGTTCAGGGATTCACATCTATCGCATCGCCCTTGACCAAGTTGGCTCAGAAGGGTGCTTCGTTTATATTGTTGGACAA
This sequence comes from Nicotiana glauca, assembly GCA_026770625.1. Taxonomy (NCBI): domain Eukaryota; kingdom Viridiplantae; phylum Streptophyta; class Magnoliopsida; order Solanales; family Solanaceae; genus Nicotiana; species Nicotiana glauca. Next base: position 22,129 of record MU671416.1, on the reverse strand, counting down.
GTGTAAGGAGAGCTTCATAAGCTTAATACAGCTTTGACTACAACTCCAGTGTTGGAGAGCTTTCAGAAGCTTAAGATAGCTTTGACCACAACTAGATTGTTGAATTTGCCGTAAGCTTCAGGTTCATATACCGTGTATTGTGATGCTTCGAGAGTTGGTATTTGTTATGTATTGATGTAGGAGGGTAGATTTATTACTTATGCTTCTCGTCAGTTGAAGCCCCATGAGAAGAACTACCCTGTTAATGATTTGGAGTTGGCTACCATAGTTCACATGTTGAAGATTTGGAGGCATTACTTGTATGGCGTATCTTGTGAGGTGTTCACTGATCACTGCATTCTTCAGCATTTTTTCAAACAAAAAGGATCTTAATTTGAGGTAGCGAAGATGGATGGAGTTGCCTAAGGATTATTATATCACTATATTATACCATCCGGGAAAGGCCAATGTGGTAGCCGATGCTTTGAGCCGAAAGGCAGTGAGTATGGGGAGTTTGGCATATATTCCAGATGGGGAGAGACCTTTTGCAGTTGATGTTCAGGCCTTGACCAATCGTTTCATGAGGTTGGATATTTCGTAGCCCAATCGGCTATTGGCTTGTGTGGTTTCTCGGTCTTCCTTATATGATCACATCAGAGAGTGCCAGTATGATGATCCACACTTGCTTTTACTTAAGGACAAAGTTAAGCATGATGATGCTAGAGATGTGACCATTGGAGATGATGGGGTGTTGAGGATGCTGGGTCGAATTTGAGTGCCCAATGCTAATGGGCTTCGGGAGTTGATCCTTGAGGAGGCCCATAGCTTGCGGTATTGATAATAGGCAAAATCTGAGTGATTTAACAATTATTTATGCTTCCATTTAATTATATTCCAATAATATAATGTATATAATTGATGAGAAATAGGCATTTAATTTGTGATTCTTATACTTTGCAGAAAAAGGAGCCTAAATAAATATTTGGAAATGTTATGGATTCAGGAGCAAAAACAACCCCTCGGAGTTGAGTCCGTGCAAACAAGAAACAAGAAATGGCAGAAAAACCTCCCAGATGCGCGAAGTTTTAACTTCACGTGAAAGTTCGCGCGAATAAAATGCCAAACCATTGTTAAATGCGCGAAGAAACGCGCGAAGTCCAGTGTTCGCGCGAAACTTCGCACGTTTCTGTCCGGGAAAGGCATTAAGGAGGGGTAAAATTGGAAAATCACAGGAATCCACTCAACTTAATTATAGTAAACCTCTATTATTGAGAGGAAGATCAGATTTTGAGGGAGATTTGGAAGGAGATTTTAGAGAGAAGAAGCCATTGAAGTCTCTTGGAGCTAAGAAAAGGGAAGAATAACATCAACTTGGAGCAAGGATTCAAAGAGTTATTCTAAACTTTCTTCTTGTATTTACTTATATTATGTTCAAGAGTTTTATTGTTGATATTTGTATGAATATGAGTAGCTAAAAACCCAAATATTCTGGGGTCATAGGTGTTAGATGATCTTGTTGTTTGAAGCTTAGATTGAAGATCTTGAATCTATCGTTATGGGTTGTTTATTTGATTATGCTCTTAAGTATTTTACTGCGTAGCTAACAGTGAAATATTATTTACGAATCTTGAGTTAAACTTGACAAAGGAAATTCTTGGTTGCATATAGAATCAAATAGAACAAGTTTTGAATCCCGGGCATCGGGTGAAGAATTCGCAATTAAGATAGACATATACTTAATTGCCTTTTTTGGTTGAAGAATAGTAGTTGTAAATGCATTGTTGCTAATATTAATACCATAGACATATAGGTATTAATTTAACTTTAATAGATGCATAAGAACTCGAAAGATTCTTATGAATATTATTAACCCTATAATCAATAACCCGAATAATTCAATAAATCAATCTTAAGCTAAGATAGTAGCATGATCTATCGCAAGTCCATGACCCTGAAATATCCTTTTCCAAATTGTTATCAAAATATTGTGTAATTGTTGTAGTAATTTTGTGTTAATTTATTGTTTAATTATTTAGTAATTTGTAAATTGGTTCTATATATATTTTGTGACAATTTAGCGTGAATTGATAATTGTTTAAGTCTACATCAGTCGAGAAGTTAATTACAATTCCTCGTGGGAACGATACTTTACTTACTACTATATTACTTGTCGATCGCGTACACTTGCGTGAGTGTTTTGGTCGCAACAAGTTTTTGGCGCCGTTGCCGGGGACTAAGAAATTAGCTACTTGGTTGTTTTAAGATTTTATTAGCTATTAATAAAAATATAAAAAATTTCCATCTATTTGTTTGTGTTGCACAGGTTCTTCTCTTGAATGCGGAGGAGTAGAAGCACAAACAACCTCTTTCCGTTTGATCCTGAAATTGAAAGAACAATTCATAGAACAAGGAGTGGGAAGCTAGAAACAGAACAGAAGGAGAGTTGAACATTCAAGTTCAACCATAGCCAACAGTGATGGCAGGTAATCAAGAACGTGCGGTGATAGAAGCAGCAAGGCCAAATCTTGCTAATATGACTCAGGCCATTGTGAAGCCTAAAATCACCAGTCACTTTGAGCTTAAACTGTACATGGTGCAGCTGATACAGTCCACTGGGCAATATGTTGGTCTATCTCATGAAGACCCACAAAGGCACATTCAAAATTTTTTGGAAATAACGGATACTTACAACTATCCAAATGTTTCCAAGGATTATGTCAGGCTGACCTTATTTCCATTTTCATTGTTGGGGGATGCTAGAGAATGGTTGCAGAAAGAGCCCGCTAATTCAATCCATAATTGGGATGATTTAGCAAAGAAATTCCTAATCAAGTTTTACCCACCAAAAAGACAAGTTTTTACGAAGTCAGATTCTAGGGTTTCAACAACGGGATGGTGAAACTCTTCGCCAAGCTTGACAAAGATGCAAGAAACTACTTCGAGATTGTCCTTATCATTGTCAAACTGATAAAGTATTGGGCCATAATTTTGTTGATGGACTAGATGAGACTTCCAAAATGAATATTGATTCAGCTTGTGGAGGTAGTTGCATGGCGAAACCATACAGTGAGATACAACTTCTACTGAATAACTTTACTGCTAATGATCATAATTGGCAAGGTGAAGGAGAACCAAGGAGAGCAATGAAACAAAAAGCAGGGTTACTTGAGCTGGATGATATTTCCGCTTTGAGAGCAGATTTAGCAAAATTGGCGAATCAAATGACAAGAATGACAATGGGACCGTCACAACCAATGCAGCAGGTTCAACAAATGTAAGTTTGTTGTTAAATGTGTGGTGAAAATCACATGAGTGACATGTGCCCCGTGAATCCTGAATCTATATATTATGTTGGGCAACAAAATAGAGGTTCGATGAACCAACAAGCTCATTATGGGAACACTTACAACCCAAATTGGAGGAATCATCCTAATTTCTCTTGGGGTGGGAATCAACAAAATCAAAATCAATTTAGACCCCAAGGAAATTTTAATCAACCTCAAAGGCCGCCACAGCAAGCATAAGAGAGTACAAATGATTTGTTGAAGAAATTGTTGCAAGATAATCAGCAACTCAGAACGGACTTCTAAAATCTTGAAAGGCAAATGGGACAGCTGGCTGCAAATCAAAATACCAGGCCGGTAGGTTCTCTTCCAGGTGATACAGAAAAAATCCTCAAGTGAGTGCAATTACACTTAGAATAGGGAGGGATTTAGAGGAAGTTCCATCAAAGAAGAAAAATAAGCAAATACCTGAAGGTGAGTTAATTCCCAAAGCAACTCAAAAGGAAATGAAAAATGATACAATTCCAGCACCTGTGAACATTCCAAGACCATCACCACCATTTCCACTAAGGATGCAGAAAAAGAATGATGATCGCATGTTCAACAAATTTCTCACTATGTTGAATCAAATTCAATTGAACATTCTGTTGGTAGATGCGATTCGGGACATTCCAAAGTATGCTAAATACTTGAAGGATATTGTAGCTAACAAGAGGAGATTGACAGAATTTGAAACAGCTGCACTAACTGAGGAGTGCACTTCAAGGGTTCAAAATAAGCTTCCTCAAAAGCTTAAGGATCCAGGCAGCTTTACTATACCGGTGAGGATTGGCAATGTTGATGTAGGCCATGCACTTTGTGATTTGGGAGCAAGTATCAATTTGATGCCATTATCCTTGTACAAGCAATTGGGTTTGGGAGATCCAAAACCCACCACTGTTATGTTGAAACTTGCAGACAGGTCCATAGCCTACCCGGAAGGAGTGATTGAAGATGTGCTGTTAAAAATTGGGAAATTTATTTTTCCCGCTGATTTTATCATCTTGGATTTTGAAGCTGATGAAAAAGTTCCCATTATTTTAGGAAAATCTCTCTTGGCCACAGGTGATGCTATAATTAAAGTCAGGGAAGGAAAAATGATCATGAGAGTTGACAACGAGGAAGCTGTGTTTAATGTATATAAAGCTATGCAACTTCCTCGCCATTATGAAGAATTGTCCATGATCTCTCTCATAGAGATGTATGAGAAACTCATAGCACCAAGTGTGTACTTGAAGGATTCTTTAGAGAAGGCAATTGTATTGTTTGATAGTTTATAGATTGATGATGAGGTTGAAGAAATGAAGCATATTTTGAATGCCTAATGTGAATATTTGAAAGGATTAATTCCTTTTGAACCATTGAACAGGCCAGATGGCCCATCTCCGAAGCCATCAATTGAAGAAGCTCTAAAATTGGAACTAAAGCCTTTACCTTCTCACCTTCTTTATGTTTATTTGGGTAGTTCTGATACATTACCTGTTATTATTTCCTCTGATTTATCTAAATGGCAGGAGGAAAAATTGTTGAGAGTATTGCGAGAGCATAAGAAAGCAATTGGGTGGACAATGTCCGACATCAAAGGTATTAGTCCTGTTTTCTGCATGCAAAAAATCCTCATGGAGGAAGGACACAAGCCAAGCATAGAACAACAACGCCGCCTGAATCCCAACATGAAAGAGGTGGTAAGAAAAGAGGTGATCAAATGGCTTGATGAAGGTATTGTATTCCCTATCTCTGACAGTAAATGGT
>MU671416.1:0-14854 GCA_026770625.1 Nicotiana glauca | reverse complement strand
AATCAGGATTTTACTGGCCAAAATTATTTAAAGATGCACATGCTTTTGTTAAAAATTGTGACAGGTGTCAAAGAACAGGTACAATCACAAAGAGGAACGAGATGCCGTTGCAAAATATTTTGGCAGTAGAGCTTTTTGATGTTTGGGGAATTGATTTAATGGGACCTTTTCCTTCTTCGAATAGTCAAAGATATATCTTGGTGGTGGTTGATTATGTTTCAAAGTGGGTGGAGTCCATTGCTCTTCCCTCTAATGACGCAAAGGTGGTGGTGAGTTTTGTTAAGAAGCATATCTTCACACGTTTTGGAACTCCCAGAGTGCTAATCAGTGATGGAGGTATGCATTTCTGTAACAAACTTTTAAACAATGTTCTTTCAAAATATGGGGTCAAGCATAAGGTCTCTACAGCCTATCACCCACAGACAAGTGGTCAGGTAGAGGTTTCTAACAGAGAGTGCCAAAAGATTGGACTGGGAAGTTAGATGACGCATTGTGGGCGTATAGAACAGCGTACATAACTCCCATAGGTGCTTCTCCATATAAATTGGTGTACGGAAAGGCATGTCACTTGCCCGTCGAACTTGAGCACAAGGCATATTGGGCAATAAAAAAGCTGAACATGGATGAAGAATTAGCTGGAAAGAAAAGGTTGCTGCAACTTGATGAGCTCGATGAGTTTCGCTTACATGCATATGAGAATGCCAAGCTTTATAAAGAAAAGACTAAGAAGTGGCATGATAAGCACATTAATCATAGAGAATTCGAGCCAGGGCAAGAAGTTTTATTGTTCAATTCGAGGTTGAAGCTTTTTCCCGGAAAGCTTAAATCTCGTTGGTCTGGCCCTTTTGTTGTAGTTAGCGTGAAACCTCACGGAGTCGTGGAATTGAGAGACATAAGTTCAGCAGGCACCTTCTTGGTGAATGGGAAATGAATTAAACACTATTGGGGTGGTAACATTCAACGTAACAAAACCTCAGTACATTTAATTGATGTATAATGAAATATGGCATCGTGCCACGACGTAAAATTAGGCGCTGGTTGGGAGGCAACCCAACAATCGTGATATTTGTGATTATAATTTTTTTTTTATGTTTATTTGTGTGTTAATAATTGCAGGAGAATGAGGGCGGATGCCAAGGTAAGATAAAAAAAAATTCAGCAAAACATTTCGCCCAGACACGCAAAGTTTCGCGCGGTCGAGGCAGAATGTTTTCCAAAACGCGCGAAGAAACTTGTGAAGTTTATACTTTGGGCAAAACTTCGCGCGTCTGAGACGGGATTGCACTTATATAGTCTATTTTTTTCACTTTTCCGTTTTTCATAACTTCAAAACCCTCTTCTTCTTCCACAATTCATAAAACCCTCCTCTCCAATACCTCCATAACCAAAAATATTTTTCTTCTTCATTCTCATTATTTCACCTTTATTAATCACACCTAATTTTTTTTCCTCCTTAATCAAATTCAAACCCATCCGTAACAAAGGTAAGAACCCTAAATTTTTTTTTCTTTCTTCTATTTTTTTTATTTTCGTTTATGCAATTAATATCTCCTTTGTTCTTACTACATGATTGATATATATGGTAGAAATTATAAATTTTATTATGCTCTTCACATATTTTTAGAGTTTTTGATAGTTTAAAGTTATATGTTCTAACTTAGAATATATGTATATTTTGTATAGGTTTTAACACTTTGCGAGATAAGTGTGGGATTGATTAGTTGTATATATGGGATAGGTAGGATATGAATTGGTTATAGCTGAAATTCGGATGGGCAAGCCCTAACCAAAACCTTAGAATTAAGGGTGAAAACTCAATGCCCACAAGGTGTTTGTGGAACGTCCTCAATGAATTGTATAGTGCAATTGTGGCTAATTTTGCGTGTGAAGTCTGAGTAACCACATTAAGTCACATTACCTATATTGGACTGAGTAATGTGTGAATGTCTTGCAGGCATTATGGCACACAAAAGGCGTTTGGCAACAGGAGCATCATCTAGCCGCCAAAGGTCAACTGCGGCACTAAATTATGATAACAACAGGTTTGCTTCACCCGATGCTCAAAGTCGTTTCACTATCAGAGCATCGAAGAAGCCAATTCCAGAACGGGGCATTGATGTTAGAAAGCTCCGGGAAAGATGCCCTAATATGTACAATATGTTAATGGAGCGAGGTCTTAAAAACTTCAATGATGAGCCAGGGGAGGCAAATGAAACGGTAGTCCGCGAATTTTACACGAATCTGCCTAATCATGTGAACAATGTTGTCACAGTGCGCCAAAGTCCTGTTGATGCCTCCATTGAGGCAATTCGAGCAATCTATAATTTGCCTGACCCTGTGCCTAAACGCAATGATTTCTATGAATATGCAAAGGCTCCCACAGAAACAAAGTGGAATAGGTTCTTTGAGAAAATTTGCACCCCTGGAACGGAGGTGGAATGGTTGGATTATGGTGAAAAATTCCACTCATCAGCTCTGACTCAAGAAGCCAAGAACTGGCTTTATGTAATCAACAATCGACTCCTTCCATCCAAGAACACCACAGAGGTGAATGGTCCGCGAGCAGCAATAATCTGGTGTTTCATAGAAAACCTATCTTTTGACGTGGCTAAAGTGATCCATGATGAGATGTTCATCAGGTGCCCGAATCGTATGTATGGGTTTTTCTTTCCATCTTTAGTAACCCAACTTTGCAGGCAAGCACAGGTACCTGAAGATCTTACTGTGGATGTATTAGTCAAGAAGTCAATCAAGATACGACCTAAAAAACATGCAGTTGAAGGAGGAGATTATGAGGGTTCAGATGCTGAGGAGAATGAGGAGGAAAATGAGCCCATGGACCTAGAAGGTGGAGAGCAGGCACAAGCACCCAGTGCACCAGCTGTTGCATTTCCTGGAGCAGCATCCTCTTCAGGAACTGCTCGGATGCCAAGCCATACCACATGGGAGCAAGAAATGGTTGAGTTGCGCTCTATAGTGAATACTCTGAGCAACCGTGTGGAGGGGATTGTTGACCGACAAGTTAAGTCGGAGAAAAAGTTCATGAGCTGGCTAAGAGCACTGGGGGGCGCATGTAATGTCAACCCTGACACAGTGTCAGACAAAGAATGACATGTCGGGGAAGTATTTTTTTGCCTCTTTACGTTTTAAGCAATGAAAGTCATGGGGACATGCCTAGCCTTTAAGTGTGGGGTGTGGTTTATTTGGAGTATTATGGATTATAGGATTGTTTTAAATTGTTTTTGAGTATTTTTGTTGGATTGATACTTTATGTGGTTTGTTTTAATTATTTCAGCTGGTTGTTATATTATTTTGTCTGTTTGGTAATATTTGCCTAGTGGAATGATTTAAATTTTAGTTTGTTTGTATAAAATTGCTTGGCCTGATGACGGATTTCTTTAGAAGAAGTTCTTTAGGGTAAGTATAAAAAAAAATAGAAATGTGAAAGAGATAAAAATGATATAGAATAAAAAATAAATAAAAATAAGAAGTTATTTAGGATAAGTATAGAGAAAAAAAATTTGGTTCTATACATTTTTATTTACCAATTTTTAGACTTTTAGGGTAAATTAACAAATTCCCCTTGGTTTTTCTTTAAGCCACGGTTCTTTTCCAAGGGTTTGTCTTGAACCAGGCATAGGTAGTTTGTAATTTTTTTTTATGTGAAAAATATAGATTAATATAAAGAATGCAAGCCAAGAAGAAAACACATAGCGTTGACACACCTGAATACAATAGACCCTGGAGTGTAACGTTTGGTCTTAATTATTGAATCTCATGGAAAGTGCCTTAACTGATATGTTTGTCACTGAATTGACTGCTCATAATGAAGTGCATTGATGAGCTAATCTAAATGAGTCATATGCCATGTGTGGTGAGAAATTATGTAGTCCATGCATTGTATTTGTGTATAGAACTTGCCCGGTATGTGATTTAAAGCGAAATATTAGGTATGCTCGGTTTGAAAAATGATTTTAGGCTTTCTTTGATATTTTTTTTAGCTTAATTGCTTATCACAAATAAAATTATCCATAGTTAACCCTATTGATCCTATAAACTTTTTATTTGTCAACCACATTACAAGCTTATACCTTTTGTTCTTCATTGATCTTGTTTTGAACCTTTTTTCTCTTAAAAGCACTTTAATCGTGAAAACAAATGCTAAAAGAATTAAGAAGGAATTAAGTGTGGGGTGGCTTTTGAACGAAGCCAATGAAAAGTTAGAAAGGGCACTTGTTTTGTAAAAGTTATATACCACTAATGAAAATTAAATGAATAAATATGATGTTCTGATCCAGCTACTGGGCATATATTAGTAGAGTGCTTAAAGAAGAAGGGAATAGTTGGATGATATATTGCTTGTGCTTAAAAAAAAGAAAGAAAGATATAATTTACATGTGATGTGTTAAAGTGCTTAGGGGAGTGAGTCACTATTCCAAATTGTATCCTACCTGTCCCTTAACCCATATTACAACCATGGAAAAGTCCTAATTAATTTTGAGCTGAGTTAGCCTATATTAGTAGAGATTGACATTACGGGCAATCTTATGGTACCATTTGCATGTATGTGACTTTTATTGTGAGAGTGAGTGCTTCCATTGATAAATGTAAGTATATGACTTGAATGTGCGAATTAAATTTCCATATACTTCATGATTGGCATGATGGTGAGGGCATATGACTTGTGACAGAAAAGCAAATCTAGACTTCTGTGTAGAGTATGTTAAGGAAGTTTGAATATTGAATGGCACTTGAGAATCAATTGTGAGGCTAAAACTGTACATTGCTAGGCATAATATTTGTACTTTGTTCTAGGTGTAATACGCTAGTGGATAAGGTTGAATGAAGGAATCTCTAGTGAGTATAATGTGATTGCTCGAGGACTAGCAATGACTTAAGTGTGGGGTGTTGATAATAGGCGAAATCTGAGTGATTTAACTATTATTTATGCTTCCATTTAATTATATTCCAATAACATAATGTATATAATTGATGAGAAATAGGCAATGATTCTTATACTTTGCAGAAAAAGGAGCCTAAATAAATATTTGAAAATGTTATGGAATGATTCAGGAGCAAAAACAACCCCTCGGAGTTGAGTCCGTGCAAACAAGAAAAAAGAAATGGCAGAAAAACCTCCCAGATGCGCGAAGTTTTAACTTCGCGCGAAAGTTTGCGCGAATAAAATGCCAAACCATTGTTAAACGCGCGAAGAAACGCGTGAAGTCCAGTGTTCGCGTGAAACTTCGCGCGTTTCTGTCTGGGAAAGGCATTAAGGAGGGGTAAAATTGGAAAATCACAGGAATCCACTCAACTTAATTATAGTAAACCTCAATTATTCAGAGGAAGATAAGATTTTGAGGGAGATTTGGAAGGAGATTTTAGAGAGAAGAAGCCATTGAAGTCTCTTGGAGCTAAGAAAAGGAAGAAGAACATTAACTTGGAGCAAGGATTCAAAGAGTTCTTCTAAACTTTCTTCTAGTTCTTTGTTTATATTGTGTTTAAGACTTTTATTGTTGATTTTTGTATGAATATGAGTAGCTAAAAACCCAAATATTCTGGGGACATGGGTGTTAGATGATCTTGTTGTTTGAAGCTTAGATTGAAGATCTTGAATTTATCGTTATGGGTTGTTTATTTGATTCTGCTCTTAATTATTTTACTGCGTAGCTAACAGTGAAATATTATTTACGAATCTTGAGTTAAACTTGACAAAGGAAATTCTTGGTTGCATATAAAATCAAATAGAACAAGATCTGAATCCCGGGCATCGGGTGAAGGATTTGCGATTAAGATAGACATATACTTAATTGCCTTGTTTGGTTGAAGAATAAGAGTTGTAAATGCATTCTTGTTAATATTAATACCATAGACATATAGGTATTGATTTAACTTGAATAGAGTCATAAGAACTCGAAAGATTCTTATGAATATTATTAACCTTATAATCAATAACCCGGATAATTCAATAAATCAATCTTAAGCTAAGATAGTAGCATGATCGCTAGCAAGTCCATGACCCTGGAATATCCTTATCCAAATTGTTATCAAAATATTGTGCAATTGTTGTAGTAATTTTGTGTTGAATTATTGTTTAATTATTAAGTAATTTGTAAATTGGTTTTATATATATTTGGTGATAATTTAGCTTGAATTGATAATTGTTTAAGTCTACATCAGTCGAGAAGTTAATCACAATTCCTCGTGGGAACGATACTTTACTTACTACTATATTACTTGTCGATCGCTTACACTTGCGTGAGTGTTTTGGTCACAACAGGTATTCATTCATCTAGGTGTCGTGAAGATGTATCAGGATCTGAGACAACACTTGGTGGCGGAGAATGCAGAGAGGCATTGTGGGATTTGTAGCTCGGTGTCTCAATTGTCCGCAAGTGAATTATGAGCATCAGAGACCGGGTGCATTGATTTAACAGATAGTTATTCCCGAGTGGAAGTGGGAGAGGATCACTGTGGACTTTGTTGTTGGACTTCCACAAACTTTGAGAAAGTTCGATGCTATTTAGGTGATTGTGGATCGACTGACCAAGTTCGCACACTTCATTCCTGTGTGTACTACAAATTCTTCATAGTGGTTGGCAGAGATCTATATCCGAGAGATTGTTCGGTTGCATGGTGTCCCAGTTTCCATCATTTCAGGTAGGGACACTCAGTTTACATTCCAGTTTTGGAGCTCTATGCAGCGAGAATTAGGTACTCAGGTTGAGTTAAGCATAACTTTTCACCCTCAGATGGACGTGCAGTCTGAGGCACTATTCAGATATTAGAGGACATGTTGCATGCTCGTGTAATTGATTTCGGAGGGTCATGCGATCAGTTTCTACCACTAGCGGAGTTTGCTTATAACAACAACTTCCAGTCGATTATTCAGATGGCTCTATATGAGGATTGTATGGGAGGCGGTGTAGATCTCTAGTCGGTTGGTTCGAGCCTGGTTAGGCTAGGCTATTAGTGACAGACTTGGTGCAAGATGCTTTAGAAAAGGTAAAGGTGATTCAGGAGAGGCTTTGTTCAGCGTAGTCGAGGAAAAAGAGTTATGCTGATACAAAGGTTCGAGATGTGTCCTACATGGTTGGCGAAAGGTTCTGTTGAAGGTTTCACCCATGAAGGGTGTTCTGAGATTTGGGAAGAAAGGGAAATTAAGTCCTCGGTTCATTAGGCCTTTTGAGGTGCTTCGGAGGATTGGGGAGGTGGCTTATGAGATTGCATTTCCACCTCACTTGTTAAGTGTGCATCTGGTATTTCATGTTTCTATGCTCCAAAAGTATATTGGGGATTCATCTTATGTTCTGGATTTCGGTACGGTTAAATTGGGTGATGATTTGATTTATCATGTGGAGCCAGTAGCTATTCTGGGTCTTCAGGTTTGAAAGTTGAGGTCAAAGGATATAGCTTCATTGAAAGTGCAGTGGAGAGGTCGGTCCATAGAGGAAGCAACATGGGAGACCGAGCGGGAGATGCAGAGCAGATATCCCAACCTGTTTGAGGCTTCAGGTACGTTTCTTAATTCGTTTGCGGACAAACATTTGTTTATGTTAGGGATGATGTGACGACATGACCAGTCATCTCATGAATTACCACTTTGTTTTCCCATTTATGCCTTTTTGCGCTTTGTTAATCCATGTTATGTGATGTCGGGTTGGTCGGATCAAATCTGGAAGGAATTTGGTAAGGTTTGAGACACTTGGTCTCTTTTAAGAAAGTTTAAGTTGTAAAAGTCAATCGGATATTGACATCTGTGTTAGAGGGATGAGATATGAGATATGGTGGTTTGGTTAGCTTCGGGAGGTGATTTGGGACTTAATAGTGCGATCAGAATGGTTTTGGAGGTCCGGAGAAGATTTAGACTTGAATTGGCAAAGTTGATATTTTGACGATTTTCGGTTTGTAGGCAAGATTTTGATATAGGGGTAAGAATGGAATTATGAGAGTTGCAGTAGTTTCGTTTTGTCATTTGGGATGTGTGTGCAAAATTTTAGGTCATTCAGACATGGTTTGGTGGGGTATTGGTAAAAGCTTAATTAGGAATATTTTAGAAAGTTTGGATTCAATCCGATGTGTATTGGGTGATTTGATGTTGTTTGAGGATTTTTTGGTGATTGGATCGATTTAAATAAGGTTTGAGGATATGTTGGTGCCTTTGGTTGAGGTCCCGGGGGCCTCGGGTAAGTTTCCGGTGGTCAATCAGATCATTTTTAGGTTGGAAAAATTGCAGAAGTTGTAGGTTCAATAGTAGCAGGCTCTTACTCTTTGCGTTCGCGAGTGGACCCTCGCGTTCGTGAAGAATCAGTGGGGGTCAGTGGAAGCTTAGCCTTAGCGTTCGCGAGGGGGTGCTCCGTGTTCGTGAAATATATGTCGCATTCGCGTAGGGTCTTTTTGTCAGATGGACTGAGGTCATGTTTGTTCTTCGCATTCGCGAGAGATGGTGTGCATTAGCGAAGGGTAAGGTCGAGGAACCATCGCATTCGTGAGAGGAATTGTCGTGTTCGTGTAGGTTTGAGGGGCTGAAGCATCACGCTCATGATAGTAGGGTCGCGGTTATGAAGGAGAGTTTTGGTCAGCGGAAATTTTGTGCTTCGCGAACGAGAGGCTTTAACCGCATTCGCGAAGAAGGAAATAAGGCGTGGACAGAATGTTTTAAAGTTGTCTTGTCCGCGAGGATTGGGTTTATTTCCTCCATAGTTGGTCATTTTGGGATATTTTTGAAGGAGATTGAAGAGGGATTCAATGGGAATCGTTGGGAGGTAAGATTCTTAGAAAATCATGGAAATTAAGCTTAAAATTGAAGAACAAGTACTAGGAAAGTTGGACTTTTGATTTGGGATTTGGTGGACCATTTGGGGTTGGATTTGAGAACTTTTGATATGTATGAACTCGTGGAAAGATAAGGAATCTATTGGTGTTAAAGTTTCTGAATTCCGAGATGTGGGCCCTTAGCATATTTTGACGTCCTCGTTCCGATTTTGGATAGATTCGACGTGCATGAAGGCCGATTCGAGGGGCAAAGGCATTGCGAGCTAGAGAATTAGCCGTTTCGAGGTGAGTAATGATTGTAAATGATGTTCTGAGGGTTTGAATCCCCGGATTGCACATCGTAGTGCTATATTAAGGTGAGGCACACGCTCGATGGCGAGTGTAAGGTCGTGCACTCTTGGGGATTATGACTTGGGCCATCCCGATTGATGATTTTACCGCGTATATGTTTGAAAACTATTTGCTATCATCCATATTTGGGCTGAATGCCATATTTGGGCCTAGTGTCAACCATTTGAACCCTTCAGGGATTTTTAATGACATTTCCTCACTATTTTGACTCTATTCTTGAACTCAGTCATGTTATCTTCCACTGTTTTACTACTCAGCCATGTTTACTCAGTTTTAATACTTAAATGACATTTTAAATGATTTTTGGGCTGAGAAATACTATTTTACTATTCCCTAAGGGGCTTGTGAGGATTTTTTACTAAATAAGGCCGAGGGCCTATGTTGTGAGGAAACACTGATACTCCTTTGAGGATGAGGGCCTGAGATATGTACGCCACGAGGTGGCTTGATTGTTATGAGGACGAGGGCCTGGTTTTGATGCCATGAAATAGCTTGTTATTGCGCTTGGGCCGTATGGGTCCACTCCGGGAGTTTGCACACCCCCAGTGAGCGCGGGTACCCATTGTGATATGAGATTGAGCCCGACGGGCTGGTATTGTTCTATCTGATTGCCCGAGGGGCTGGTACTGTTTTGAGATATTACCCGAGGGGCGGATTTGTTGATACTGTGACGGAGGGGCGAGCCTTTATGTGTTTATTTTTCATAATTGACTGTCAATTTCCTGCTTAATCACTAAAAAAGGCTTTTCATGAAGTTAAATTTTGAGTTAAAGGATTTTACCTTTCTTTCACTGTTTTACTATTTTGAAATGGTTTTACTGCTTCAATATAGAATGCCTTGTGCCTTACGTGTTTTCTTACTTTCAGTCATTATTTACATTTGTTACTCACTGAGTTGGAGTACTTACTTTATTCCCTGCACCCTATGTGTAGATTCAGGCGTTGCTGTTCCCGCTCCCGAATGTTGATTCATTCCAGCTTCAGGTGGATCTCGAGGCGTCTTTAGGTAGCTGTTGGTGTTCGCATCCCGGAGCTCCTCCCTATCTCTCTTCCTTTATGTCCTTAGTACAATATTTACATTCTATAGTCACATCTAAGGATTTTGTGTTGTTATATGCTCGTGACTTGTGACACCCCGGTTAGGGCTGTGTTATGTGCAAATATTTGAGCGAGCGAAACATTGTGTCGTAAGTTGTTCAATTAGCGAAAACTGCTTGGTTATCACTTAAATATTGTGCATGAGTTATAAATTGAACTTGAAAAAAGAGAATTCTTGATTGCAATGACAAAGTTCTTTAACCTAGGCATTAAGAAATAGATTTATGATTAAAACAAATACATGCTTATCCTTCTTGTTTAATAATTTTACAGAAGCATAAATCTTAACTTATTAAGAATATACAAAATTAAATTAAATTATAAAAAAACTCCAGACGTGTGAGTACGATTCGTGCCAAAATATACAGTTAGGATATGTGTGCTACCATGTGTATAATTAAATCAAGACAGACTAAATTGGATTTCTGATATTTTATACTTTAATACCACACAAGAGGGGGAGGGTGATTTGTGCGGTGCCTGATTTTCATGTGTACTATATTATCAAAGGACCTGTGTAACGACATGGCCGGTCGTTTTGAGAGTTATAGCCCCATTCCACAATTCCTACTCCTTTTGTTCTCTATAGATGTATTACTATATACCAGGTTAGTTCTTCGGGTCCGGTATAGTTTTGGAGTAAATTAAGACACTTAAATCTCTTATGTGAAGGCTTAAGTTGAAAAAGTTGACCGGATATTTACTTATGTGTAAACGACCTCAGATTTGAATTATTATGGTTTTGTTATCTCAATTAGGTGATTTTGGACTTAGGAGCGCATCCGGAATGCGATTTGGAGGTACGTGGTAGAGTTAGGCTTGAAGTAGCGAAAGTTAGAATTTTGGCGATTTTGGCCAACAGTGGAAATTTTGATACTGGGGCCAGATTGGATTTTAAAAAGTTGGAGTATGTTTCGAGTGTCATTTTTGACTGGTGTGCAAAATATGAGGTTGTTCGGACGTGGTTTGGTAGGTTTCGGCATCGTTTGTGAAATTCGGAAGTTTAGAAGTTTTTAGGCTTGAATTCGGGGTGTAATTTGGTGTTTTGAGTAATTCAAAGGTTAAACTAAATTTGTATGATGTTATGGGATGTGTTGGTATTTTTGGTAGAGGTCCCGAGGGCCTCGGGTGAGTTTCGGGTGGTTAATGGAGCATTTTTGGCCTTGGTGAGACTGCTGATATCTATTGATACATTCTTCTAGCTTCCTCTTTTGCATTCACGAGTAGGCCTTCGCGTTCGCAAATAGTGTTTTCTAAGTGGTGAGATTTCTTTCTTCGCGTTCGCGAAGGGGAGAATGCCAATGCGAAGGTATGGTCTACGTATGCATCGCAAACGCAAGATCAGGGTCGCGTTCGCGGAGAGAAGTGAGGTAGTTGGGGACCCCAGGTCCTTTTTCTACGCGTTCGTGAGGTGGTGGTCGTGTTCGTGAAGGTTGGAGCTAGTAAATCATCGCATTGGTGAGGCGTGTGTCGTGTTTTCGAAGATTAAAGTGAGGAGCTAGTGAAGTTGTTCTACGCGAACGCGAGAGGACGGTCGCGTTCGCGAAGAAGAAAATCTGGGCAGACAATGTTAAATTCAATATCAAGGGTTTGAGCTCATTTTTTATATTTTGAGCTAGATACCACGAATTTGGGAGATTTTTGAAGGGATTTTCAGGGAGTTGATTGGGTAAGTGTTCTTCACATGATTTTGGTCATATTCCATGATCATGTCTTGGTTTTTATCATCTAAATTGTGATTTGGAGTGAAAATTGGGGGAAAATGGAAGAGTTCTTGAGATGGAATTTTGGGGTTTTAAAGGGGATTTTGTTACCGGATTTGAGTAAATTTGGTATGGTTAGACTCATGAGTTAGTGGGGTTTTCAATTTTTTTGACTTTTGTCGGATTTCGAGGCATGGGCCCGGGGACCCGATTTGAGCTAATTTCGGGTTTTGAGTCAAATATAATAGTTTTCTTGTGGATTTGATTCCTTTATTATATATTAATTGTATTGTGCTACTTGTGGCTAGATTCGGGACGTTCATCCGACGATTTGACAGGCAAGGGCATTGAAGAGTAGAGATTTTCTCGGATTGAGGCAAGTAATAGTTATAAATTTGGTCTTGAGGGTATGAAATCTCGAATTTTGTGTCATGTGACTATGTTGGAGGTGATGCACATTCTAGGTGATGGGTGTGTGGGCGTGCACCGACAGGGATTGTGACTTGGCCCGTCCCATAGAAATAGTAAAGTTAAACAACCTGTTGTTAGCTGTATGCTCCCTATGTGTTATAGAAAGATTGACCGTAAATCATGCTAGACACCATGTTTAGGCATTATGCCAGTATTTTTAGGACCCTTAGCGGTCATTTCATGCTATTATCTCACGGTTTCATTGATATTCCGTACTCAGTAATGTTTATGCATTTTTATACCATATATCCGTCTCTTTTATTGTAATTGATGTATTATGTCAGTGTTGTTTGGGCTGATTATCTTAAATTCTGATAGCCCGAGAGACTAGAGAGATTGATGACTTAGTGAGGCCGAGGGCCTTATTATAAGGACATTTATTGTATCGGGCTGCACGCCGCATCATGTTTTATTGATTATGCCATGACTTGGCTTGTTATAACGCTTGGGGTAAAGGATCCCCTCCAGAGTCTGTACACACCTCCAGTGAGCGCAGGTACCTACTGAGTGCGAGTGCCAAGTTTCGAGTGCTAAGAGATTGCGAGGAATGAGTGGTTGTGAGGTTGGAGTGATTGGGAGGATAGAGTGATGATTGCCCGAGGGGAAGTATATAACTTTACTTGAACTTGACTTAAATCAACTGATTTGACTTAAACTTTGGACTGAAAGCATTCCAATACTTTACTAAATTTTATAAAATAAACTTTATTTGCATAGCTCGTCACTACTTCTCAGTTCCCAATTTATTTCTATTACTTATTGAGTTGGTGTACTCACGTTACTCCATGCATCTCGTGTGCATATCCTGTATTAGTTGATCATGGAGGTTGTTGATAGTCTTCGCAGTAGGTTTTGGAGATAGTATGGTAGTTGCCAGCATTCGTAGCCTTGCTTTTCTGCTTCCCTATCATCCTTTAATTGTATTTTCTTATTTTGGATTCCAAACTGTGTTGGTCTGTTACTTGTTGGACTAGTTATGTTCAGATGCTCATGACTTAGTGACACCGCGATATTTAGGGCTTTCTTTCCGCATTTCTATATTGAGTTTAACTGGTAGTTCGTCAATGAAAATCTTGTTATAAAAAGGTTTTTGGCTTATGTCACGACCCAAATCCATTAGTCGTGATGGTACCTAACCCAACCCGCTAGGTAAGCCAACTAATAACTGACCAATTTCAATAAAGTCAATAAAACAAATAAATAGAGAAGTTAAGTGAATTTTATACATTCCCCAAGGAATGGTAGTACAAATCATGAGCTGCTAAGAATAGAGTTTAAAAAAACTGTGTGAAGTAAATACATCATATGTTGAAAGGTACATAAATAGAGTTCTATGAATCTAACGCTACCATGAACAAGAGGCAGCTACAACCGGAATGCAGGTACACCTTCAATGCTAGCTCCCGCCATGCACAACAACATCAGCATCCGAAATCTGCACGCAATGTGCAGAAAGTGTAGTATGAGTACAATCGACCCCATGTACTCAATAAGTAACAAACCTAACCTTAGGTTAAAAGCAGTGACGAGTTGGAACATAGGTCAGATCCTACACCAATAACCAATAGCAATTCATAACAGTGTAAAGCAAGTAAAAAAAGAAATAACTCAGAGATAAAGTACTCAAACTTTTCATAGTTTTCAAAAACAGTTATGCTTTTCAAGTATATCAGTGAAAAACCAAATCCTTTACCGAAATCATTAAAAATATGAGTATGTTTGAAAATTGTAACCTTTTGTCCAAAAATATTTCATCAGGTAAATGTTTCATTTTCATATAGCATGAAGAAAATACATCTATATGACTACATATCAAGATACATGTAAAAATCATGAATGTCACCAAAACCGAGCATCAAATGAAAAATGCATCTCTATGCATGTATCTCAAGTACGTATGTCAAATGCAATGCCTCTCAGTGATGAACTCGTGTACTCACACTATCAGAGTACTCAACCTCATTGTCTCATATTATCTCTTACTAAGATCAATACTTAGAACACTCAATCACTCAACATTGTAGAGTACTCGTTGCGGCATGCAACCCGATCCACACACACACAAACATTGGGGTGTGCAGACTCTAGAGGGGCTCCTACATACCAAGCGCTATAATCTACACGGACAACTCACGTGCTGCATGGATAACTCACGTGCTATAATATCAATATTAGAATCCACACAGACAACTCAGTGCTGCACGAACAACTCACATGTTGTAGTATCAATATCAGAATTTGCACGGAGAACTCACATGCTGCACGAACAACTCACATGCTATAGTATCAATATCATAATCCTCAAGAACAACTCACATGTTGCACAGACAATTCACGTGCTATGGTATCAATAAACTCACAATTAGGCCCTCGACCTCACATAGTCATCAATCTCTCCAGTCTCACCCACGGGCTCACAATGTCATGAAGTTAGCCCGATACCAATGCTATGATGT
>MU671415.1:121656-178986 GCA_026770625.1 Nicotiana glauca | reverse complement strand
CCGACACTTGATTTGTGTTGTTTGCCCTTTGTTTGGGTCTTGAATCTTGAGAGAACCTTGAGAGGGTGTTCCTAGGGTTCTAAGGTCTGAAAATAGTGAAAATAAATGACTTAAAACGGGTTGGAGGCGTCCTATATATATCCAAATGTCTTAAACCGCCTTAGTGGGCCCCATAGAGAGGTGCTTGGCGCAGTCTCGCGAAAACGCGAATATCTCTCTACTCCGAGATCGTATCGACGAACGGTTTAATGTGTTAGAAACTAGACTAATAGATATTAAATTCAGTGGTTAGATCACTCCATAATTCTAAGTAAATTGGGAGAAAAGCTTAGTAAAATTTGACCTAATGTTTAAGTAACATTATGAAACAAAGTTGCAGCAACTTTTGTCGACTTTTGTCTCATAACTCATCTGACTTCAAGACTTATGATAAGGATACTATATGATTCAAATACCTTAAAACACTACCTCTTGAGTGTATTAAGAACTTCTAGGTTTACCCAAAAATACGGCTGACAACATCCTTGATTCGTTTTACTTCTAATACTTGTTAACGACCCTTATACACTTTTGTATCAATTAAGACCAATAGAATTAACTTCTTATCATCTTAAAGATAATCCTTTCATGGATTTATGTCAACTACCTTATGGAATGAGCTAACATACATGGATATGGTTTGTAACAGCATGAAAACACATAAATGCACAAGGCAATTCTATATCAGGCAGTAAATCTCTTAAAAGCAGTAAAACAATAGAGAGTCCCTTTTAAATATAGGTAAATCAAGTAAAATGACAAGTAAATAGTGAGTAGAAATCTACCCCTCGGGCCCTGTATCAATCGTTCTGAACAGTATCAGCACCTCGGGCTCAGTATCAATCATTCAGCATAGTATCAGCCCCTCGGGCTCACTCTCAGATCATATAGGTACCCGCGGTCACTGTGGGTGTGTAGACTCCGAAGGGGCCCCTTAAGGCCCAAGGCTATATCAACATAAGGCCTGAAAGCCTTCTCACATCATTCATAAGTCCTGAATACCTTCTCACGTCACTCAAGCCACCTCGTGGCATATAAATGTATCTCAGGACCTCGACCTCACTCAGTCCAGAAAACATAGTAGTGCTTAGCCCAAACAACAGTGGGAATATCATTTAAGTCTCAAAATTCAATTAAAGAAGTTGAGTTTGTAAAACAATATAATCATTAGGATTGAGTTAAAGTAATGTATCAAAATAGTGAGGAAACCGTGATAAAGGTCCACGAATCCCGGTAAAATATCAAACGGGACTGACCATGTCACAATCACCAGTAGTAACAACCCCATGCTCACCATTAAGCACGTGCTTCACCCTCAATATAGCATTGCGTTGTACAAATCCAGTGTTTCAAACCCTCAAGATATCATTTACTATCATTACTCACCTCAAGCCGGCCAAAATCGTAGCTCGCTAAGTCCTTGCCTCTCGAATCAGCCTCCTCGCACGTCGAATCTGATCAAAACCACAACGAATAGATCACAATATGCTAAGGGAACATAACTCAATCGAAAAGAATTGAAAAATATCGAAAATCATGAAATTTGCAAAACCCGAGCCCCGGGCCCACATCTCGAATTCTAGAAAATTTCACATCAACGGATTCCTTATCTTTCCACGAGTCTATACATATCAAGAACTCCCAAATCCGAGCTCGAATGACCTATCAAAACCCAATTTGAAATACCAAAACTCAAGCCCTAGTTCTTCCCCCTTATGTATAAATTTTCATGAATTTCTAGGTTGATTCCACCATTAAATTATGTATTTAGGTCATAGAACTCACCTCCAATCAATCCCAATCGAAATCCCCTTCAATTCTCGTCCAAAAGCTCTCAAGGATACTAAAAATTGGTGGAAAAATACCTTAGCTTGCAGAGCGAATGAAACCTTAAAACCCTTTTCTGTCCAGACCTTTTCGCATCTGCGATCAATATATCGCATATGCGGTTGCCACTTCTGCGGAATTCCTCTGCTTCTGCGGAGCTTCACTGTTGCCCAGGACCGCTTCTGCGGTCTAAATCCGCTTTTGCAGACATCGCTTCTGCGGTCAACCATCCGCTTTTGTGGAAACTCCTCTACGACCAACGTCCGCTTCTGCGAAGCCTTTACCGCATCTGCGATACTGCAGATGCAGCTTCCCCATCTGCATATATGGAACTCAGGCTCCCTAGAACCTGCGACCCCTTTTCGCATCTTCGGGACTGCATCTGCGGTCCCTTTTCCACAGATGCGGAAATACCGGAACCAGCAAATCTCAACAATAACACAAATCCAAAATTCATCCCGATGGCTATCCGAAATCACCCTGAGGCCCCCGGTGTCTCAACCAAAAGTGCCAATCAGTCCTAAAACATCATTCAAACTTGCTCCAATCATCAAAACACCTCCACCAACAACAAAACCATCAAATTACATCGGATTCAAGCCTAAGTTCTTCTAAAACTTTCGAAACACGCATTTGATCAAAAACCCGAACAAAACACCTCTGAATGACATGAAATTTTGCACACACATCCCAAATCACCTAACGAAGCTACAACAACTCTCGGAATTCCATTCCGACCCTCAGATCAAAATCTCACCTATCAATCGGTATTCCCCAAAATACTAACTTTGCCAATTCAAGCTTAATTCTACACCGGACCTCCAAAATCAATTCCGATCACGCTCCTATGTCACAAATCATCGCCCGAAGCTGACCGAATCACCGGAAATCACATCCCAACCTTGTAACTCTTAAGTCAACATCCGGTTGACTTTTCCAAGCTGAACTTTCCTTAAAGAGACTATGTGTCTCGTTTCCTACCAAAACCTCTCCGAACCAACTCGATCACATGAGATACGGATAATAAAGCATAAAGAAGCTGAAAACGGGGAAAACAAAGTGGTAACTCACGTGGCGATGGGTCGGGTCGTCACATCCTCCCCAACTAAAACAAACGCTCATCCTCGAGCAGTCAAGAAATACACCTGAAACGTCAAACTAGTGAGGATATCTGCTCTGCATCTCCCACTCGGTCTCCCAAGTAGCCTCCTCCACGGGCCGACCTCTCCACTGCACTTTCACCGAAGCTATATCCTTTGATTTCAACTTTCGAACCTGACGACCCAAAATAGCCACCGGCTCCACATCATAGGTCAAATCATCATCAAACTAAACCGTGCTAAAGTCCAATAAATGGGATGGGTCCCCAACATACTTCCAGAGCATAGAAACATGAAATACCGGATGCAGGCCTGACAAGCTGGGTGGCAAGGTAAGCTCATAAGCCACCTCCCCAATCCTCCTAAGTACCTCAAAAGGCCCAATAAACCGCGGACTCAGCTTCCCTTTCTTTCCAAAATGCATAACACCCTTCATGGGCAAAACCTTCAGCAAGACCTTCTCACCAACCATATAAGACATATCTCAAACCTTTCGATCCGCATAGCTCTTCTGACGCGACTGTGTTGTACGAAGCGTCTCTTGAATAAGCTTCACCTTATCTAAGGCATCCTGAACCAACTCTGTCCCTAATGACCTAGCCTCGCCGGGCTCGAACCAACCAACTAAAGATCTACACCGCCTCCCATACAACGCCTCATACGGAGACATCTGAATGCCCGATTGATAACTGTTGTTGTAGGAAAATTCTGCAAGCGGAAAAAACTCATCCCAAGAACCTCCAAAATCAATAACACAGGCACGTAACATGTCCTCCAATATCTGAATAGTACGCTCGGACTGCCCGTCCGTATGAGGATGAAATGCTATGCTCAACTCTACATGTGTGCCCAACTCTCTCTGAAATGTCCTCCAGAGCTGAGAAGTAAACTGAGTACCTCTATCTGAGATAATAGACACTGGAACAACATGCAATTGAACAATCTCCCGGATAAAGATCCATGCCTGTCGCTCTAAAGAATAGGTAGTACATATCAAAATGAAGTGCGCGGATTTGGTTAGGCGATCCACAATCACCCAAATTGAATCGAATTTCTTCAACGTCCGAGGAAGACCACTCACAAAATCCATAGTGACTCTCTCCCACTTCCACTCGGGAATAATCATCCGCTGAAGTACGCCACCCGGTCTCTGATGCTCATATTTCACCTACTGACAGTTGAGACACCGAGCCACAAATCCTACAATATCTTTATTTATTCTTCTCCATCAATAGTGCTGCCTCAAATCCTAATACATCTTCGCGGCACCTGGATTAATAGAATACCGCGAGATATGGGACTTCTCCAATATCAACTCCCGGAGCCTATCCATATTGGGCACAGAAATCTGGCCCTGCATCCTCAACACACCATCCTCACCAATGGTCACGTCTCTGGCATCATCATGTTGGACCCTATCCTTAAGGACAAGCAAATGCGGATCATCATACTAGCGCTCTCTGATGCGATCATATAGGGAATACCGAGAAACCAAACAAGCCAACACTCGACTGGGCTCCGAAATATCTAGTCTCACAAACCGATTGGCCAAGGCCTGAACATCAACTGCAAAGGGCCTCTCCCCAACTGGAATATACGCCAAACCTCCCATACTAACTGTCGTTCTGCTCAAAGCATCGGCCACTACATTGGCCTTCTACGGGTGATATAGAATGGTAATATTATAATCCTTAAGAAACTCTAACCACCTCCGCTGCCTCAAATTTAGATCCTTTTGCTTGAATGAATACTGAAGACTGCGATGATCGGTGAATACCTCACAAGATACACCATACAAGTAGTGCCTCCAAATCTTTAGAGCATGAACTATGACAGCCAACTCCAAATCATGTACAGGGTAGTTCTTCTCGTAGGGTTTCAACTGACGAGAAGCATAAGCAATAACTCTACCCTCATGCATTAATACACATCCAATCCCATCTCTCAAAGCATCACAATATACACTATAAGAACCTGAAGCTGATGGCAAAACAAATATTGGAGTCGTGGTCAAAGCTATCTTGAGCTTCTGAAAGCTCTCCTCGCACTCGTCCGACCATACAAATGGGGCACCCTTCTAAGTCAACTAGGTCAAGGGCAATGCTATAGAGGAAAATCCCGGAACAAACCGGCGATAATAACCTGCCAAACCAAGGTAACTACGAATCTCTGTGGCTGAGGTCGGTCTAGGCCAACTCTGAACCGCTCTATCTTCTTCGGGTCGACCTGAATACCCTCGCTGGACACCACGTGCCCCAAGAAAGCACACTGAACTGAGCCAGAACTCACACTTGAAGAACTTTGCATAAAGCTTCTCCTCCCTCAATCTCTGCAATACAACTCGCAAATGTTGCGCGTGCTCCTCCTGACTACGCGAGTACACCAGAATATCATCAATAAAAATAATAACGAACGAATCCAGATAAGGCTGAAATATACTGTTCATCAAATGCATGAACGCTACTAGGGCATTAGTCAGCCCAAAGGACATAACAAGAAACTCATAGTGCCCATATCTAGTCCTGAAAGCAGTCTTAATAATATCTGAATCCCTGATCTTCAACTGGTGATATCCCAAACGGAGATCAATCTTGGAGAACACCCTCGCTCCCTGAAACTGGTCAAACAAATCATCAATGCGAGGCAGGGGATACTTGTTCTTCTCTGTTACTTTGTTCATTTGCCTGTAGTCAATGCACATTCTCATGGTGCCATCCTTCTTCTACACAAACAGAACCGGTGCACCCCACGGTGACACACTAGGCCGAATGAACCCCTTATCTAGGAGTTCCTAAAGATGATCCTTTAATTCTTTCAACTCTGCTAGTGCCATACAATACGGTGGAATGGAAATGAGCTGAGTGCCCGGCACCAGGTTAATACCAAAATCAATATCCCTGACCAAGGGCATGCCCGACAGGTCTGCAGGAAATACATCGGGAAACTCCCTCACAACTGGAACCGAATCAATGCTAGGAGTCTCGGCTCCAACATCCCTCACAAATGCCAAATATGAAAGGCAACCCTTCCCAACCATACACTAGGCTTTTAAGAATGAAATCACCCTGCTAGGAACATAATCAGTCACACCACGCCACTCGATCCTCGGTACACCTGGTATAGCCAAAGTGAATGTCTTAGCATGATAGTCTAGGATAGCATGACACGGAGATAACCAATCCATGCCCAAAATAACATCAAAATCCACCATGCTCAATAGCAATAGATCAACTCGGGTCTCCAGACCCCCAATAGTCACCAAGCATGACCGATACACATGGTCTATAATAATAGTGTCGCCTACCGGGGTAGATATATGAACAGGTAAAGCAAGATACCCTTGGGACGTACCCAAATGATGAGCAAAATATGAGAACACATAAGAATAGGTGGAACCGGGATCAAATAAGACTGAGGCATCTCTATGGCAGACTGAAATAATACCTGTAATGACTACATCTGAAGCAATGGAATCTGTCATGCCCTGAAGAGCATAAAAATGAGCCTGACTACCGCCTGATCGACTTGCACCTCTGGGGCGACCCCTGGTAGCCTGACCCTCACCCCTAACTGGTGGGGCGGGTGCTGAAGAAACTGGACCAGAAGACGAGGGCTGACCCCTCTGTTGAGATGAGCTAGTAGCATGACGAGGACACTGCCTCCACATATGCCCAAACTCTCAACACTCATAACAACTTCCAGGTGATGGAGAATGGGACTGAAGGGAACCCCTCACGCTGGAGTGACTAGCTGACGCACTTGGCCTACAAGAAACCTGAACAGATGGGGCACGACATGAACTCTGTGCTGGAAGAGCGCTGAGTGAAGGCTGACTCTTCTGAGAACCATGATAACCACGACCTGAAGACACCCCATGATACTCGGGGCGGGCCAACTGAGTGGGCCTGAAAGAATGACCCCTACCATGCTGGAACTGGCCCCTCGAAGAAGCGCCACTGAAACTGCCAGAACCTCGAGGCCTCTTGGCCTCTCTCGCATCTCGATCCTGACGGCGAATCGCCTCAATCTCTCGAGAAATATCAACCACATCCTCGAATGAATCACCCAATACTCTCTCTCTAGTCATAAGAATATGGAGATGGTAGTTAAGGCCATCAACAAATCTTTTGATATGCTTACGATCCAAGGAACCATCCAGATGGCATGATGAGCCAACTCTAAAAACCTCATCTCATACTGAGACACAGTCATATCTCCCTGCCGTAGCCACTCAAACTGCCTGCGCAGCTTCTCTCTGCGAGACTGCGGTACATACTTCTCGAAGAAGAGAGTGGAGAACTCTTGAAAAGTCAAAGGTGCTGCACCAGCTGGCCTACGCCTCTCATACGCCTCCCATGAAGTAAAGGCAGCCCGAGTAAACTGAAAGGTGGTAAATGCCACACCGCTAGACTCCAGAATCCCTGCTGTACGGAGCATACGCTGACACCCGTCAAAAAAGACCTGGGCATCCTCGCCCTCAACACCACTGAATATCGAAGGCTGGAGTCTACCAAACCTCTCGAGGCGACGCTGCTCATCCTCAGGCACAACTGGAACCCTGAACTCCTGCAATGGTGCAATTGGTTGAGCTGGAGGTACCTCTGGAGTCTGTAATCCCTGCACTACCTGCTCAGGCGTGTGAGCAGCGGGGATCTGATTGCCTCCCCCAACCTGCGAAGTAGCTGCTGCTGTGGTGGCTGATACTGCCTGAGCCAGAATGGTGCAAACTGTCAAAATCTAAGCCAAAGTCTCCTGATGACCCGGAATCACAATAGCTGGCGCCTGAACTGGTGCTGCTGGAGCTTGGTCCTGAGTTGGGGCAAATGAAGGATCCACAGGTGCTGCCCCTGCTGATCTGCCTTTGCCACGACCACGACCGCATCCACGGCCTCTGGTGGCCTCAGTGGGTGGTACTGGTGGTTGTCTCTCACGCCCGGTAACTCGTGTTACCATCTGTAAAAGGATAGAATAAAGAGAAATTTAGTACTCGAATCAACGAGTTCACATGACAAGAATTTCAAGAATGTGAAGTTTTCGTAAAGGTTCTGCAGCCTCCCGAGGATAAGTACAGACGTTTCCGTACCGTTCCGCAAGACTTTACTAAACCAGCTCATGACTCGCGAGACCTAGTAACCTAGGCTCTGATACCAACTTGTCACGGTCCAATTCCCAAAACCAGCCGTAATGGTTCCTCTTGTGAAGACAAGGCCAGCCGGAACAATGCAAACACCACTTTTAACAATTAATTAACATTAACAAATCCAAAACACGTGTAAAACAATTATAAATGCAAAAACATCGATAATAGAAAAGGATACCATCCCGACACAGCCCAAACCGGGGTGTCACAAGTCATGAGCTTCTACAGAGTTTGCTATAAGTCTACAGAATATAAAATCTGACACAATAGTCTGAAGAAAACATAAATGAGGTAAGATAGGGGAGACAAGGGGCTGCAGACGTCAACATCTACCTCCTAACTCCAACTCGCTGCCTGGTCTGGAAGGAATCGGTGCTCATGTGCGGACTCTGCTATGCCTGAATCTGCACACATGATGCAGGAAGTAATGTGAGTACTCCGACCCGTGAGTAATAGTAATAAATAATAACCGAAGCAATGAAAACACATAAATGCATAAGGCAATTCTATATCAGGTAGTAAATTGCTTAAAAACAGTAAAACAGTAAAGAGTCAAATGAAAACTCCTTTTAAAAACAGGTAAATCAGCTAAAATGACAAGTAAATAGTGAGTAGAAATCTGCCCTTCGGGCCCAGTATCAATCGTTCAGAACTCATTGGGTTTAGTATCAGTCACTCAGCATAGTATCAGCCCCTCGGGCTCACTCTCAGATCATATGGGTACCCGCGCTCACTGTGGGTGTACAGACTCTAGAGGGGCCCCTTATGGCCCAAGCGCTATATCAACATAAGGCCTGAAAGCCTTCTCACATCACTCATAAGACCTGAAAGCCTTCTCACGTCGCTCAAGCCACCTCGTGGCATATAAATGTATCTCAGGCCCTCGGCCTCACTCAGTCCAAAAAACATCATAAGCCCCCCGGGCATCAATAAAATAGTAGTGCTCAGCCCAAACAACAGAGGAAATATCATTTAAGTCTCAAAATTTGATTAAAGCGGTCGAGTTTCTAAAACAATATAATCATTAGGACTGAGTTCAAGTAATGTATCAAAATAGTGGAAACAATGATAAAGGTCCACGAAGGATTCAACTAGTCAGCATTAAGCCCAAAATATGGCAATAAGCCCAAATCATGATGATAATAAACACATCTCCGTCAAATACGCGGTAAAATATCAAACAGGATGGCCCAAGTCACAATCCCCAGTATTAACAATCCCCCGCTCACCATTAACAACGTGTTTCACCTCAATATAGCACTAGGTTGTGCGAATCCGGGGTTTCAAACCCTCAGGATATCATTTACTATCATTACTCACCTCAAACCGGCCAAAATCCTAGCTCGCTATGCCCTTGCCTCACAAATCGGCCTCCTCGCGCGTCGAATCTAATCAAAACCACAACGAATACATCACAATAGTCTAATGAAACATGACCCAATCGAAAAGAATAAAAAAATATTAAAAATCATGAAATTTGCAAAACCCGAGCCCCGGGCCCACTTCTCGAATTCCAGAAAATTTTACATCAACGGATTCCTTATGTCACCATGAGTCTATACAATTCAAGAACTCCCAAATCCGAGCTCAAATGACCTATCAAAACCCAATTTCAAATACCAAAACTCAAGCCCTAGTTCTTCCTACTTTTTGATAAATTTTCATGAATTTTTAGGTTGATTCTACCATAAAATCATGCATTTCGGTCATAGAACTCACCTCCAATCAATCCCAGTCGAAATCCCTTTCAATTCTCGTCCAAAAGCTCTCAAGGATGCTCAAAAATGGTGGAAAAATAACTTAGCTCACGGAACAAAATAAAACCTTAAAACCCTTTTCTGTCCAGACCTTTTCGCATCTGCAATCAATATACCGCATCTGCAGTTGCCGCTTATGCGGAATTCCTCCGCTTCTGCAAAGCTTCACTGTTGCCCAGGACCGTTTCTGCCGTCTAAATCCGCTTCTGTGGACACCGCTTCTGCGGTCAACCATCCGCTTTTGCGGAAACTCCTCTACGACCAACGTCCGCTTCTGCGAAGCCATTACCGCATCTGAGATACCGCAGATGCGGCTTCCCCATCCGCATCTGCGGAACTCAGGCTCCCTAGCACCTCTCACACCTGCAACCCTTTTTATGCATCTGCGGGATCGCATATGTGGTCTCTTTTCTGTAGATGCGGAAATACCAGAACTAGCAAATCTCACCAATAACACAAATCCAAAATTCATCCCGATGGCCATCCGAAATCACCCCAAGGCCCCCGGGGTCTCAACCAAAAGTGCCAATCCATCCTAAAACATCATTCAAACTTGCTCCAATTATCAAAACACCTCCACCAACAACAAAACCATAAAATTACATCGGATTCAAGCCTAAGTTCTTTTAAAACTTCCGAAACGCGCATTTGATTAAAAACCCGACCAAAACACCTCCGAATGACCTAAAATTTTGCACACACATCCCAAATAACCTAACGAAGCTACAACAACTCTTGGAATTCCATTCTGGCCCTCGGATCAAAATCTCACCTATCAACCAGAATTCGTCAAAATACTAACTTCACCAATTCAAGCCTAATTCTTTACCGGACCTCCATAATCAATTCTAATCACGCTCCTAAGTCAGAAAACATCCCCCGAAGCTAATCGAATCACCGAAAATCACATCTGAGCCCTCTAACTCATAAGTCAACATCCGGTTGACTTTCCAAACCCAACCTTTCTTAAAGAGACTGCGTGTCGCGTTTCTTACCAAAACCTCTACGATCCAACTCGATCACATGAGATACAGATAATGAAGCATAAAGAAGCTGAAAATGGGGAAAACAAAGTGGTAGCTCCGGGACGGGTCAGTTCATCACATCCTCCCCAACTAAAACAAACGCTCGTCCTCGAGCGGGTCAAGAAACATATATGAAACCTTAAACAGGTGAGGATATCTGCTCCGCATCGCCGCTCGATCTCCCAAGTAGCCTCCTCCACGGGTCGACCTCTCCACTGCACATTCACCGAAGCTATATCCTTTGATCTCAACTTTCGAACCCGACGACCCAAAATAACCACCGGCTACACATCATAGGTCAAATCATCATCCAATTGAACCGTGCTGAAGTCCAATACATGGGACGAGCCCCCAACACACTTCCGGAGCATAGAAACATGAAATATTGGATGCACGCCTGACAAGCTGGGTGGCAATGCAAACTCATAAACAACCTCCCCAATCCTCCTAAGTACCTCAAAAGGCCCAATAAACCACAGACTCAACTTCCCTTTCTTTCCAAACCGCATAAAACCCTTCAATGGGCGAAACCTTCAACAAGACCTTCTCACGAACCATATAAGACACATCTCAAACCTTCCAGTCTGCATAACTCTTTTGACGCGACTGTGCTGTACGAAGCCTCTCCTGAATCAGCTTCACCTTCTCTAAGGCATCCTGAACCAACTCTGTCCCCAATAGCCTAGCCTTGCTGGGCTCGAACCAACCAACTAAAGATCTACACCGCCTCCCATACAACGCCTCATATGGAGCCATCTGAATGCTCGATTGATAACTTTTGTTGTAGGCAAATTCTGCTAGCGGCAAAATCTCATCCCAAGGACCTCCAAAATCAATAACACAGGCATGCAACATGTCCTCCAATATCTGACTAGTACGCTCGGACTGCCCGTCTATCTGAGGATGAAATATTGTGCTCAACTCTACTTGCGTACCCAACTCTCGCTGAAATGTCCTCCAGAACTGAGAAGTAAACTGAGTACCTCTGTCTAAGATAATAGACACTGGAACACCATACAATCGAACAATCTCCCGAATAAAGATCCCTGCCAGCCACTCCGAAGAATAGGTAGTACATACCGGAATAAAATGCGCGGACTTGGTCAGCCGATCCACAATCACCCAAATAGAATCAAACTTCTTCAAAGTCCGAGGAAGACCACTTACAAAATCCATAGTGACTCTCTCCCACTTCCACTCCGGAATAATCATCCGCTGAAGTACGCCACCCGATCTCTGATGCTCAAATTTCACCTGCTGACCGTTAAGATACCGAGCCACAAATCCTACAATATCTTTCTTTATTTTTCTCCACCAATAGTGATGCCTCAAATCCTGATACATCTTCGTGGCACCTGGATGAATGGAATACCGCGAACTATGGGGATTCTCCAATATCAACTCCCGGAGCCCATTCACTTTAGGCACACAAATCCGGCCCTACATCCTCAACACACCATCCTCACCAATGGTCACATCTCTGGCATCATCATGTTGGACACTGTCCTTAACGACAAGCAAATACAGAATGGTAATATCATAATACTTAAGTAACTCTAGCCACCTCCGCTGCCTCAAATTAAGATCCTTTTGCTTGAACAAATGCTGAAGAGGGCGATGATCAGTGAATACCTCACAAGATACACCATACAAGTAGTGCCTCCAAATCTTTAGAGCATGAACTATAGAAGCCAAATCCAAATCATGTACAGGGTAGTTCTTCTCGTGGGGCTTCAACTAACGAGAAGGATAAGCAATAACTCTACCCTCCTGCATCAATACACATCCAATCCTAACTCTCGAAGCATCATAATATACAGTATAAGCACCTGAAGTTGATGGCAAAACCAATACTGGAGCTGTGGTCAAAGCTATCTTGAGCTTCTGAAAGCTCTCCTCGCCCTCGTCCGACCATACAAATGGAGCACTCTTCTGAGTCAACTTGGTCAAGGACGATGCTATAGAGGAAAATCCCTAAATAAATCGGCAAAAATAACCTTCCAAACCAAGGAAACTACGAATCTCTAAGGCTGAGGTCGGTCTAGGCCAACTCTAAACCGCCTCTATCTTCTTCGGGTCGACCCGAATACTCTCGTTGGACACCACGTGCCCCAAGAAAGCCACTGAACTGAGCCAGAACTCACACTTGGAGAACATTGCTTAAAGCTACTCCTCCCTCAATCTCTGCAATACAACTCGAAAATGATGCGCGTGCTCCACCTGACTACGCGAGTACACCAGAATATCATCAATAAAAACAATAATGAACGAATCCAGATAAGGCCGAAATACACTGTTCATCAAATGCATGAACGCTGCTGGGGCATTGGTCAGCCCAAAGGACATAACAAGAAACTCATAGTGCCCATATATAGCCCTGAAAGCAGTCTTAATAATATCTGAATCCCTGATCTTCAACTGGTGATAGCCCGAACGGAGATCAATCTTAGAGAACACCCTCGCTCCCTGAAATTGGTCAAACAAATCATCAATGTGAGGCAGGGGATACTTGTTCTTCACTATTACTTTGTTCAATTGCCTGTAGTCAATGCACATTCTCATGGTGCCATCCTTCTTCTTCATAAACAGAACCGGTGCACCTCACAGTGACACACTAGGCCGAATGAACCACTTACCCAGGAGTTCCTGAAGCTGATCCTTTAATTCTTTCAACTCCACTGGTGCAATATGATATGGATTAATAGAAATGGGCTGAGTGCCTAGCACTAGGTCAATACCAAAATTAATATCCCTGTCCGGGGGCATGCCCGACAGGTCTGCAGGAAATATATCGGGAAACTCCATCACAACTGGAACCGAATCAATGCTAGGAGTCTCGGCTACATCCCTCACAAATACCAAATATTAAAGGCAACCCTTCCCAACCATATGCTGGGCTTTTAAGAATGAAATCACCCTGCTAGGAACATAATCAGTCACACCACACCACTCGATCCTCGGTACAACCGGTATAGCAAAAGTGACCGTCTTAGCATGATTGTCTAGGATAGCATGACACGAAGATAACCAGTCCATGCCCAAAATAATATCAAAATCCACCATGCTCAATAGAAACAAATCAACTCGGGTCTCCAGACCCCCAATAGTCACCAAGCATGACCGATACACATGGTCTACAATAATAGTATCGCCCACCGGGGTAGATACATGAACAGGTAAAGCAAGACACCCTCGGGACATACCCTTATGGTGAGCAAAATATGAGGACACATAAGAATAGGTGGAACCGGGATCAAATAAGACTGAGGCATCTTTGTGGCAGACTGAAATAATACCTGTAATGATAGCATCTAAAGCAATGAAATCCATGCTGCCCTGAAGAGCATAAAAATGAGCCTGACCACTGCCTGATCGACCTACACCTCTGGGGCGACCCCTGGCTGCCAGACCCTCACCCTTAGCTAGCGGGGCAGGTGCTGAAGAAACTGGACCAGAAGACGAGGGCTGACCCCTCTGCTGAGATGAGCTAGCAGCACGATGAGGACACTGCCTTCGCATATGCCCAAACTCTCCACACTCATAACAACTCCCACATGCTGGAGAATGGGACTGAAGGGAACCCCTTGCACCGTAGTGATTAGCTGACGCACTCAGCCTAGAATAACCCTGAACTGACGGGGCACGAGATGAACTCTATGCTGGAAGAGCGCTGAGTGAAGGCTGACTCTGCTGAGAACCATAATAACCACGACCTGAAGATCCCCCACGATACTTGGGACGGGCCGACTAAGTGGGCCTGAAAGAACAACCCCTACCATGCTGGAACTGGCCCCTCGAAGGAGCGCCACTGAAACTGCCAGAACCTCGAGGCCTCTTGGCCTCCCTCTTCTCTTGATCCTGACGGCAAACCGCCTCAATCTCTCGATCTATATCAACCACCTCCTTGAATGAAGCACCCAATACTCTCTCTCTAGTCATAAGAACACGGTTATGGTAGTTAAGGCCATCAACAAATCTTCTGATCCGCTCACGATCTGACGGAACCATCCAGACGGCATGATGAGCCAACTCTGAAAACCTTATCTCATACTGAGACATAGTGATATCTCCCTGCCGTAGCCACTCAAACTGCCTGCGCAGCTCCTCTCTGCGGGACTGCGGTACATATTTCTCCATGAAGAGAGTGGAGAACTCCTGCCAAGTCAAAGATGCTGCACCAGCCGGCCTACACCTCTCATACTATTCCCACCAAGTGAAGGCAGCCCCAGTAAACTGAATGGTGGTAAATTCCACACCACTAGACTCCAGAATCCCTGTTGTACAGAGCATATGCTGACACATGTCAAGAAAACCCTGGGCATCCTCGCCCTCAGCACCACTGAATGTCCGAGACTGGAGTCTACCAAACTTCTCGAGGAGACGTTGCTCATCCTCAAGCATAGCTGGAACCCTGAACTCCTAGAATGGTGCAACTGGCTGAGCTGGAGGTGCCTCTGGAGTATGTAATCCATACACTACCTGCTCAGGTGTGCAGGCAGCGGGGGTTTGATTGCCTCCCCCAACCTGCGAAGTAGCTGCTGCTCTGGTGGCTGAAACTGCCTGAGCCAGGCTGGTGCAAACTGTCAAAATCTGAGCTAAAGTCTCCTGAAGACCCGGGATCACAATGGGCACAGCTGGTGCCTGAACTGGTGATGCTGGAGCCTGGTCCTGAGCTGGGGTAACTGGAGGATCCATAGGTGTTACCCTTGCTGCTCTGCCTCTGCCACGACCATGACCGCGTCCACGGCCTCTGGTGGCCTCAGTGGGTGGTACTGGTGGTCATCTGTCACGTCCGGTAGCTCGTGTCCTCACCATCTGTGAGAGGATAAAATAAAGAGAAATTTAGTACTCGGATCAACGAGTTCGCATGACAAAAATTTCAAGAATGTGAAGTTTTCCTAAAGGATCTACAGCCTCCCAAGGATAAGTACAGACGTCTCCGTACCGAGCCGCGAGACTCTACTAAACCAACTAATAAATCTTGAGACCTAGTAAACTAGGCTCTGATACCAACTTGTCACAACCCAATTCCCAAACTCGGTCGTGATGGCGCCTCTTGTAAAGACAAGGCCAGCCAAAACAACACAAACACCTCTTTTAAGAATTAATTAACATTAACAAATCCAAAACACATGTAAGAAAGTTATAAATGCGGAAACAACAATAACAGCAAAGGATACCATCCCGACACAGCCTGAACCGGGGTGTCACAAGTCATGAGCTTCTACAGAGTTTTCTATAAGTCTACAAAATATAAAATATGATACAATAGTCTGAAAAAAACATAAATGAGGTAAGATGAGGGAGACAAGGGGCTGCGGACGTCAACATCTACCTCGTAACTCCAACTCGCTGCCTGGTTTGGAAGGAATCAGTGCTTAGGTGCGGACTCTGCTATGCCTGAATCTGCACACATGATGCAGGGAGTAATGTGAGTATTCCGACCTAGTGAGTAATAATAATAAATAATAACCTAAGGCATGAAAACCCATAAATGCACAAGGCAATTCTATATCAGGCAGTAAATCGTTTAAAAATAGTAAAACAGTAAAGAGTCAAATGAAATCTCCTTTTAAAAATAGGTAAATCAGGTAAAATGATAAGTAAATAGTGAGTAGAAATCTGCCCCTCGGGTCCAGTATCAATCGCTCAGAATAGTAACAACCCCTCGAGCTCAGTATCAGTCACTCAGCATAGTATCAGCCCCTCAGGCTCGCTCTCAGATCATATGGGTACCCGCGCTCACTGTGGGTGTGCAGACTCCGGAGGGGCCCCTTACGACCCAAGCGCTATATCAACATAAGGCCTGAAAGCCTTCTAACATCACTCATAAGGTCTGAAAGCCTTCTCAAGTCACTCAAGCCACCTCGTGGCATATAAATGTATCTTAGGCCCTCGGCCTCACTCAGTCCAGAAAACATCATAAACCCCTCGGTCATCAATAAAATAGTAGTGCTCAGCCCAAACAACAGTGGAAATATCATTTAAGTCTCAAAATTCAATTAAAGCGGCTGAGTTTGTAAAACAGTATAATCATTAGGACTGAGTTCAAGTAATGTATCAAAATAGCGAGGAAACAGTGATAAAGGTCCACGAAGGATTCAAGTAGTCGGCATTAAGCCCAAAATATGCTAATAAGCCCAAATCATGATGATAATAAACACGTCTCAGTCAAATACGTGGTAAAATATAAAATGGGACGGACCAAGTCACAATCCCCAGTAGTAACAACCCCGCAATCGCCATTAAGCGTGTGTTTCACCTCAATATAGCACTACGTTGTGCAAATCCAGGGTTTCAAACCCTTAGGATATCATTTACTATTATTAGTCACCTCAAGTCGGCCAAAATCATAGCTTGCTATGCCCTTACCTTTCGAATCGGCCTCCTCGCACATCAAATCTGATCAAAACCACAACGAATACATCACAATAGGCTAAGGGAACATAACCCAATCGAAAAGAATCGAAAAACATCGAAAATCACGAAATTTGCAAAATCCGAGCCCCGTGCCCACTTCTCGAATTCCAAAAAATTTTACATCAAAGGATTCTTTATCTCGCCACGAGTCTATACATATCAAGAACTCCCAAATCCGAGCTCAAATGACCCATCAAAACCAAATTTGAAATACCAAAACTCAAGCCCTAGTTCTTCCCCATTTTTGTTAAATTTTCATGAATTTCTAGGTTGATTCTACCATTAAATCATGTATTTAGGTCATAGAACTCACTCCAATCAATCCCAGTTGAAATCCCCTTCAATTATCATCCAAAAGCTCTCAAGGATGCTAAAAATGGTGGAAAAATACCTTAGCTCGCGGAACAAAATGAAACCTTAAAACCCTTTTCTGTCCAGACCTTTTCGCATCTGCGATCAATATACCGCATATGCGGTTGCCATTTCTTTGGAATTCCTCTGCTTCTGCAGAGCTTCACTGTTGCCCAAGACCGCTTCTGCGGACACCGCTTCTGCGGTCAACCATCTGCTTTTTCGAAAACTCCTCTACGACCAACGTCCGCTTCTGCGAAGCCTTCACCGCATCTGTGATATCGCAAATGCGGCTTACCCATCCGCCTATGCGGAACTCAGGCTCTCTAGCACCTCTTGCACCTGTGACCCCCTTTTTGCATCTGCGGGACCGCATTTGCGGTCCCTTTTCCGCAGATGCGGAAATACCAGAACCAGCAAATCTCAACAATAACACAAATCCAAAATTCATCCCGATGGCCATCCAAAATCACCCCGAGGCCCTCGGGGTCTCAACCTAAAGTGCCAATCAGTCCTAAAACATCATTCAAACTTGCTCCAATCATCAAAACACCTCCACCAACACCAAAACCATCAAATTACATTGGATTCAAGCCTAAGTTCTTCTAAAACTTTCGAAACATGCATTTGATCAAAAACCCGACCAAAACACCTCTGAATGACCTAAAATTTTGCACACACATCCCAAATCACCTAACGAAGCTACAAAAACTCTCGAAATTCCGTTCCAACCCTCGGATCAAAATCTCAACTATCAATCGGAATTTGCCAAAATACTAACTTTGCCAATTCAAGCCTAATTCTACATGGGATCTCCAAAATCAATTCCGATCATGCTCCTAAGTCACAAATCATCCCCCGAAGCTAACTGAATCACTGGAAATCACATCCGACCCCTCTAACTCATAAGTCAACATCCGGTTGACTTTCCAAACCAAACCTTCCTTAAAGAGACTAAGTGTCTCGTTTCCTACCAAAACCTCTCCGAATCAACTCGATCACATAAGATACGGATAATGAAGCATAAAGAAGCTAAAAACGGGGAAAACAAAGGGGTAACTCATATGGCGATGGGTCGGGTCGTCATATCCTCCCCAACTAAAACAAACACTCGTCCTCGAGTGGGTCAAGAAACATACCTGAAACCTCAAACAGGTGAGGATATCTGCTCCGCATCTCCCGCTCGGTCTCCCAAGTATCCTCCTCCACGGGTCGACCTCTCCATTGCACTTTCATCGAAGCTATATCCTTTGATCTCAACTTTCGAACCTGACGACCCAAAATAGCCACCGGCTCCACATCATAGGTCAAATCATCATCCAACTGAACCGTGCTGAAGTCTAATACATGGGATAGGTCCCCAACATACTTCCGGAGCATAAAAACATGAAATAACGGATGCACGCCTGAAAAACTGGTGGCAAGCTAGGCTCATAAGCCACCTCCCCAATCCTCCTAAGTACCTCAAAAGGCCCAATAAACTGTGGACTCAACTTCTCTTTCTTTCCAAACCGCATAACACCCTTCATGGGTGAAACCTTCCGCAAGACCTTCTCACCAACCATATAAGACACATCTCGAACCTTCCGGTCCGCATAACTCTTCTGACGCGACTGTGCTGCGAAGCCTCTCCTGAATCAGCTTCACCTTCTTTAAGGCATCTTAAACCAACTCTGTCCCCAATAGCCTAGCATCGCCGGGCTCAAACCAACCAACTGGAGATCTACACCGGCTCCCATACAACGCCTCACACGGAGCCATCTGAATTCTCAAATGATAACTGTTTTTGTAGGAAAATTTTGCAAGTGGCAAAAACTCATCCCAAAAACCTCCGAAATCAATAACACAGGAACGCAACATGTCCTCCAATATCTGAATAGTACGCTCGGACTGCCCGTCCGTCTGAGGATGAAATGTTGTGCTCAACTCTACCTGCGTACCCAACATTCGCTGAAATGTCCTCCAGAACTGAGACGTAAACTGAGTACCTCTGTCTGAGATAATCGACACTGGAATACCATGCAATCAAACAATCTCCCGGATAAAGATCCCTGCCAGTCGCTCCAAAGATTAGGTAGTACATACCGAAATGAAGTGTGCGGACTTGATCAACCAATCCACAATCACCCAAATCGAATCGAACTTCTTCAAAGTCCGAGGAAGACCACTCACAAAATACATAGTGACTCTCTCCCACTTCCACTCGGGAATAATCATCTGCTGAAGTACGCCACCTGGTCTCTGATGCTCATATTTCACCTGCTGACAGTTGAGACATCGAACCACAAATCCTACAATATCTTTCTTCAATCTTCTCCACCAATAGTGTTGCATCAAATCCTGATACATCTTTGCAGCACCTAGATGAATGGAATACCGCGAGCTATAGGCCTCCTCCAATATCAACTCCCGGAGCCCATCCACATTGGGCACATAAATCTGGCCCTGCATCCTTAACACACCATACTCACCAATGGTCATGTCTCTGGCATCATCATCCTGGACCCTGTCCTTAAGGACAAGCAAATACGGATCATCATACTGGCTCTCTCTGATATGATCATATAGGGAAGACCGAGAAGCCATACAAACCAACATCCGATTGGGATCCGAAATATCTAGTCTCACCAACCGATTGGCCAAGGCCCGAACATCAACTGCAAAGGGCCTCTCCCCATCTGGAATATATGCCAAACTCCCCATACTAACTACCTTTCGGCTCAGAGCATCGGCCACCACATTGGCCTTTCCCAGGTTATACAGAATGGTAATATCATAATCCTTAAGTAACTCTAGCCACCTCCGCTGCCTCAAATTAAGATCCTTTTGCTTGAACAAATGCTGAAGGCTGCGATGATCAGTGAATACCTCACAAGATACACCATACAAGTAGTGCCTCCAAATCTTTAGAGCATGAACTATAGAAGCCAAATCCAAATCATGTACAGGGTAGTTCTTCTCGTGGGGCTTCAACTAACGAGAAGGATAAGCAATAGATCTACCATCCTGCATCAATACACATCCAATCCTAACTCTCGAAGAATCATAATATACAGTATAAGAACCTGAAGCTGATGGCAAAACCAATACTGGAGCTGTGGTCAAAGCTGTCTTGAGCTTCTGAAAGCTCTCCTCGCCCTCGTCCGACCATACAAATGGAGTACCCTTCTGAGTCAACTTGGTCAAGGGCGATGCTATAGAGGAAAATCCCTAAATAGATCGGCAATAATAACCTGCCAACCAAAGGAAACTACGAATGTCTAAGGCTGAGGTCGGTCTAGGCCAACTCTAAACCGCCTCTATCTTCTTCGGGTAGACCTGAATACCCTCGATGGACACCACGTGCCCTAAGAAAAACACTGAACCGAGCCAGAACTCACACTTGGAGAACTTTGAATAAAGCTTCTCCTCCCTCAACTCTGTAATACAACTCGCAAATGGTGCACGTGCTCCTCCTGACTATGCAAGTACACAAGAATATCATCAATAAAAACAATAACGAACGAATCCAAGTAAGGTCGAAATACACTGTTCATCAAATGCATTAACGCTGCTGGGGCATTAGTCAGCCCAAAGGACATAACAAGAAACTCATAATGCCCAAATCTAGTCCTAAAAGAAGTCTTAATAATATTTGAATCCCTAATCTTCAACTGGTGATAGCCCGAATGGAGATCAATCTGGGAGAACACCCTCACTCCATGAAGCTGGTCAAACAAATCGTCAATGCGAGGCAGGGGATACTTGTTCTTCACTGTTACTTTGTTCAATTGCTTGTAGTCAATGCACATTCTCATGGTGCCATCCTTCTTCTTCACAAACAGAATCGGTGCACCCTATGGTGACATACTAGGCCGAATGAACCCCTTATCTAAGAGTTCCTAGAGTTGATCCTTCAATTCTTTCAACTCCGTTGCTGCCATACGATATGGTAAAATGGAAATGGGCTGAGTGCCCGGCACTAGGTCAATATCAAAATCAATATCCCTGTCCGGGGGCATGCTCGGTAGGTTTGTAGGAAATACATCGAGAAATTCCATCACAACTGGAATCGAATCAATGCTAGGAGTCTCGGCTCCAACATCCCTCACAAATGCCAAATATGAAAGGAAACCCTTCCAACCATACGCTGGGCTTTTAAGAATGAAATCAACCTGCTAGGAACATAATCAGTCATACCACGCCACTCGATCCTCGGTACACCCAGTATAGCCAAAGTGATTATCTTAGCATGACAGTCTAGGATAGCATGACACGGAGATGACTAGTCCATGCCTAAAATATCATTAAAATCCACCATGCTCAATAGCATTAGATCAACTCGGGTGTCCAGACCCCCAATAGTCACCAAGCATGACCAATACACATGGTCTATAATAATAGTATCGCCCACCGGAGTAGATACATGAACAGGTAAAGCAAGACACCCTTGGGACGTACCAAAATAATGAGAAAAATATAAAGACATATAAGAATAGGTGGAACCGGGATCAAATAAGACTGAGGCATCTCTATGGCAGACTGAAATAATACCTGTAATGATGACATCTGAAGCAATGGAATCTGTCCTGCCCTGAAGAGCATAAAAATGAGCCTGACTACCGCCTGATCGACCTGCACCTCTGGGGAGACCCCTGGTAGCCTGACCCTCACCCCTAACAGGTGGGGCGGGTGCTGAAGAAACTGGACCAGAAGACGAGGGCTGACCCCTCTGTTGAGATGAGCTAGTAGCATGACGAGGACACTGCCTCCACATGTGCCCAAACTCTCAACACTCATAACAACTCCCAGGTGATAGAGAATGGGACTGAAGGGAACCCCTCGCGCTGAAGTGACTAGCTGACGCACTCGGCAGACTGAAATAATACTTATAATGACGGCATCTGAAGCAATGGCATCCTTCATGCCCTAAAGAGCATAAAATCGAGCCTGACCACCGCATGATTGACCTGCACCTCTAGGGAGACCCCTAGATGCCTGAACCTCACCCCTAGTTGGCGGGGCGAGTGCTGAAGAAACTGGACCAGAAGACGAGGGCTGACCCCTCTTCTGAGATGAGCTAGCAGCACAACGAGGACACTGCCTCCACATATGCCCAAAATTTTCACACTTATAACAACTCCCAGGTGCTGGAGAATGGGACGGAAGGGAACCCCTCACATCAAAGTGGCTAGCTGACGCACTCAGCCTAGAAGGACCCTGAACAGACAGGGCACGAGATGAACTATATGCTGGTAGAGCACTAAATGAAGGCTGACTCTGTTGAGAACCATGATAACCATGACCTGAAGATGCCCCCCCATACTCGGGACGGGCCGACTGAGAGGGCCTAAAAGAACGAACCCTACCATGCTGGAACTGGCCCCTCGAAGGAGCGCCATTGAAACTGCCAGAACCTCAAGGCCTCTTGGCCTCCCTTTCCTCTCGATCCTGACGGCGAACCGCCACAATCTCTCGAGCTATATCAACCACCTCCTCGAATGAAGCACCCAATACTCTTCTGTTCTACTCACGATCCGACGGACCATCCAGAAGGCATGGCGAGCCAACTCTGAAAACCTCATCTCATACTGAGACACAGTCATATCTCCCTACCGTAGCCACTCAAACTGCCTGTGCAGCTCCTCTCTGCGGGACTGCGGTACATACTTCTCCAAGAAGAGAGTGGAGAACTTCTGCCAAGTCAAAGCTGCTGCACCAGCCGGCCTACGCCTCTCTTATGCCTCCCACCAAGTGAAGGCAGCCCTAGTAAACTGAAAGGTGTTAAATGCCACACCACTAGACCGCATCCACGGCCTCTGGTGGCCTTAGTGGGTGGTACTGGTGGTCGTCCGTCACATCCGGTAGCTCGTGTCCTCACCATCTGTGAGAGGATAGAAAAAACAAAAATTTAGTACTCAGATCAACGAGTTCGCACGCAAGAATTTCAAGAATGTGAAGTTTTCTAAAAGGTTCTGCAGCCTCCCGAGGATAAGTACAGACGTCTCCATACCGATCTGTGAGACTCTACTAAACCAGCTCATGACTCGCCAGACCTAGTAATCTAGGCTCTGATACCAACTTGTCACGACCCAATCCCCAAACCTGGCCG
This sequence comes from Nicotiana glauca, assembly GCA_026770625.1. Lineage (NCBI taxonomy): Eukaryota > Viridiplantae > Streptophyta > Magnoliopsida > Solanales > Solanaceae > Nicotiana > Nicotiana glauca. The sequence goes on along the minus strand of MU671415.1, from coordinate 155,236 downwards.
TGATGGCGCCTCTCGTGAAGACAAGGCCAGCCAGAACAATGCAAACACCTCTTTTAACAATTAAATAACATTAATAAATTCAAAACACATGTAAAATAGTTATAAATGTGGAAACAGCAATAATAGCAAAGGAAACCATCCTGACACAGCCCAAACCTGGTGTCACAAGTCATGAGCTTCTACAGAGTTTGCTATATGTCTACAAAATATTATATCTGATACAATAGTCTGAAGAAAACATAAATGAGGTAAGATAGGGGAGACAAAGGGCTGCGGACGTCAACAACTACCTCGTAACTCCAACTCGTTGCCTGGTCTGGAAGGAATCAGTGCTCCGGTGTAGACTCTGCTATGCCTGAATCTGCACACATGGTGCAGGGAGTAATGTGAGTACTCCGACCTAGTGAGTAATAATAATAAATAATAACCGAAGGCATGAAAACACATAAATGCACAAGACAATTCTATATAAGGCAATAAATCGCTTAAAAACAGTAAAGAGTCAAATGAAATCTCCTTTTAAAAATAGGTAAATCAAGTAAAATGACAAGTAAATAGTGAGTAGATATATCCTCGGGCCCAGTATCGATCGCTAAGAATAGTATCAGCCCCTCGGGCTTAATATCAGTCACTCAGCATAGTATCAGCCCCTAGGGCTCACTCTTAGATCATATGGGTACCCCCGCTCACTGTGGGTGTGTAGACTCCGGAGGGGCCCCTTTCGGCCCAAGAGCTATATCAACATAAGGCTTGAAAGCCTTCTCACGTCACTCATAAGACCTGAAAGCCTTCTCACATCACTCAAGCCACCTCGTGGCATATAAATGTATCTCAGGCCCTTAGCCTCACTCGGTCCAGAAAAACATCATAAGCCCCTCGGGCATCAATAAAATAGTAGTGCTCAGCCCAAATAACAGTGGAAATATCATTTAAGTCTCAAAATTCAATTAAAGCGGCTGAGTTTGTAAAACAGTATAATCATTAGGACTGAGTTCAAGTCATGTATCAAAATAGCGAGAAAAAAGTGATAAAGGTCCATGAAGGATTCAAGTAGTCAGCATTAACCTCAAAATATGGCAATAAACCCAAATCGTGATGATAATAAACACATCTCAGTCAAATATGCGGTAAAATATCAAACGGGACAGACCAAGTCACAATCCCCAGTAGTAACAACCCCGCGCTCTCCATTAAGCGCGTGTTTCACCTCAATATAGCACTACGCTGTGCAAATCCGGGATTTCAAACACTCAGGATATCATTTACTATCATTACTCACCTCAAGCTGGCCAAAATCCTAGCTCGCTATGCCCTGCCTCTCGAATTGACCTCCTCACGCATCGAATCTGATCAAAACTACAACGAATACATCACAATAGGCTAAGGGAACATAACCTAATCAAAAAGAATAAAAAAAATCGAAAATAACAAAATTTTCAAAACCCGAGCCCCAGACCCACTTCTCGAATTCTAGAAAATTTTACATCAACGGATTTCTTTTCTCGCCACGAGTCTATACATATCAAGAACTCCCAAATCTGAGCTCAAATGACCCATCAAAACCCAATTTGAAATACCAAAACTCAAACACTAGTTCTTCCCCCTTTTGATAAATTTTCATGAATTTCTAGGTTGATTCTACTATTAAATCATGTATTTAAGTCATAGAACTCACCTCCAATCAATCCCAGTTGAAATCCCCTTCAATTCTCGTCCAAAAGCTCTCAAGAATGTTCAAAAATGGTGGAAAAATACCTTAGCTCGCGGAACAAAATGAAACCTTAAAACTCTTTTCTGTCCAGACCTTTTCGCATATGCGATCAACATACCGCATCTGTGGTTGCCGCTTTTGCGAAATTCCTCCGCATATGCAGAGCTTTACTGTTGCCCAGGACCACTTCTGTGGTCTAAATCTGCTTCTGCGGACACCGCTTTTGCGGTCAACCATCCACTTTTGCAAAAACTCTTCTACGACTAACGTCCGCTTCTGTGAAGCCTTTATCGCATCTGCGATACCGTTGATGTGGTTTCCCTATCCACATCTGCGGAACTCAAGCTCCCTAGCACCTCTCGCACCTGCGATCCCCTTTTCGCATCTATGGTACCTTTTCCGCAGATGCAGAAATACCAGAACCAGCAAATCTCAAAAATAACGCAAATCCAAAATTCATCCCGATGGCCATCCAAAATCACCCCGAGGCCCCGGGATCTCAACCAAAAGTGCCAATCCATCCTAAAACATCATTCAAACTTGATCCAATCATCAAAACACCTCCACCAACACCAAAACCATCAAATTACATTGGATTCATGCCAAAGTTCTTCTAAAACTTTTGAAACACATATTTGATTAAAAAAAACCGACCAAAACACCTCCGAATGACCTAAAATTTTGCACACTTCCCAAATCACCTAACAAAGCTACAGCAACTCTCGAAATTCCATTCCGACCCTCAGATCAAAATCTCACCTATCAACCAAAATTCTCCAAAATACTAACTTCGCCAATTCAAGCCTAATTCTACACTGGACCTCCAAAATCAATTCTGATCACGCTCCTAAGTCACAAATCATCCCCCGAAGCTAACCGAATCACCAAAAATCACATCCGAGCCCTCTAACTTATAAGTCAACATCCAGTTGACTTTTCCAAACCAAACATTCCTTAAAGAGACTAAGTGTCTCGTTTCCTACCAAAACCTCTCCGAATCAACTTGATCACATGAGATACGGATAATGAAGCATAAAGAAGCTGAAAATAGGGAAAACAAAGCGGTAACTCACGTGAAAATGGGTCGGATCATCACACACTCATTATTTTTTGGCAGTATTAGACTTGAATGAGAAGACCATAGATGTATATGATTCGGTGTACAAGGGAGATGAGTATGGTGTTATAAAGGATCAGGTTATTGCTTATCAACATTTCATTCCTATGGTTTTGGAGCATTGTAAATTTGGTGACTTGCATCCTACATTTGGGTATGTGTATGAATCATTTGTGGTTCGCTAGAAAGAATCACCAAAACAGATTGGAAACAAAAGTTATGGTGCATGTGTTATAAAGTTTTTTGATATGTTGATGCAGAGTCAAGATGTTATGACATTTGTGCCCAATACAATCAAATATTATTGTGAGTATCTTGGTTTTAGTCTATGGGGACATGCAGATTGGAAACACAAATCAGGGTATTCAACTCCTCCAGAGATGGTTGGTGATGATTATGGAGAGAATGGAAATAACTTTTGTAAATATCCTTTAGCAGTCGGTAATCCTCCAGTGTAAATACCTTGATAAACATAGTTTTCATTCCTGTATTGTGATGACCCAAAAGGTCATCACTTGTTTTAAAATGAAATTCTACATTCCGAGACCTTAAAAAAACCTCTCTTAGCATCACCTCGATTTGCATAACAGTCCAGGCGCGTAGCCGAAAAGCCTAAATGTGAAAATCTGTGAGAAATTTTGATTATAAAATGAATTAATTTGAATTCATTCAATATTTTTGGTAAACGGACCCATATCTATGATTTAACGGTCCTGGAGGGTCCGTAGAAAAATATGGGAGTTGGACGTATGCCCGGAATCGAATTCCGAGGTCCCAAGCCCGAGAAATAATTTTTTGAAGAAAATTATATCTAAAATTGTTTATAAGGTTTGGAAATGAATTTTGATCAGAACATGTTGGTATCGGGTCCATATTTTTGTTCTGGCTGTAGGTACAGGTCTTATATATGATTTAAGATAGTTTTGTGAAGTTTGGTAAGAAACGAAATCCATTTGACGTGATTCGGACCTTAAATGCAAACTATATGTTTAAGAAAGTTTTGAGAAATTTCATTGATCTTGAGATTTAATTTGATGTTCATGATGTTATTTTGGTAATTTTATTTCACAAATAAGCCCGTAGAATATTTTTGAGGTTGGCTGTATATTTGGTTTGGAGCCCCGAGGGTTCAGGTGAGTTTTGGATAGGCCATGGGGTACGTTTTGAACTTAGAAAATTGCAAAAATTTTGCTGGTATGATTAGGCCTGCAGGCTTCGCATTTGTTAAGCCTCGCTCGCAAATGCGACTTTCACAAATGCGAGTGGGTCATCGCAAATACTAAGGAAGCCAGGACAGCTCAGTCTCACAAATGCGAGATTTCTTTTGCAAATGCAAAAATCTGTGTTCTAGCCTTGAGTTGCAAATGCAATTATGTTATCGCAATTCCCCCAGTCGCAAATGCGACAAGTTATTCGCAAATGGGAAGGTCCTATTTTCCTAAAAGGTTCGCAAATGCGAGCCCTGTTTCGCAATTCCCATAATAGCAAAGGCCGGGGTTCGCAATTCCCATATCTGAGACCTCCAACATTTACACTTAGCCGAATTATAAACCCATTTTTCATATTCTCTCAAACATAAATACACTTAGGCGATTTTTCAAGGATTTTTTCTTCTCCAAATCAATTGTAAGTCATTTTTAACTAACTTCCTTCAATTTTTAACATCTTTTAACGTGATTTCAACTTCAAATCAAGGATTTTCATTGGGGAAATTGGGTGTTTTAGGTAGAACCTAGGTTTTTTCAAAAAATGGGGATTTGGACCTCGATTTGAGGTCCGATTTCAAAATAAATTATATATTTGAGTTCGTGGAGAAATGGGTGATCGGGTTTTGGTTCGAACCTTGGGGTTTTGACCATGAGGGCCCGGGGGCGATTTTTGACTTTTTGGGTAAAACTTGGGGAATTCATTTTTATGCATTCGAATTGTTTCATTTAGCGTTTATTAATGTAAATAAGTAACTTGCGATTAGATATGAACGAATTGGTGATGGAATCGAGGGGTAAAGCTATAGTTGAAGCGTGAATTATGTTCGTGGCATCGAAGTAAGTGTTTGGTCTAACCTTAGCTTGAGGGACTAGGGATTGAGTCCTATGTTCTATGTGGTAATTGTTTAGTATGACGTATAGGCATGGTGACGAGTATATATACATTGGTGTCTAGCATGACCGTGGGTTTTACATTGTGGTTTCATGACTTCGTTGTATCTTTCATACCTTGGTGATGGTTTCTATATGTTGTGTAAGGTTTGTGGAAGGAATTGTGACGTATGAACAATAAGGAACGTTGGCTCAAGTTGTGTAGCGAATTGTGAAAGGGTAAGTGATAATTAAATCTCTGGAGCATTGGCTGGAGTTATGAAGTGAATTGTGAAGTGAAAGTGAGAAAGAAAAGAAGTTATTATGGTGATACCCTTGTCGGGCTATTGTTGATTTATTGGTTATCTCCCTTGCTGGGTTGTTGATATTATTGATGTTGTTCCCTTGCCGGGATTTATTTATTGAATTGTTGTTCCCTGGCCGAGATTTTTATTATAATTTCATTTATTCCCTTGCCTTATTGTTTGTGATTGTTGTTTGGGTGAGGAAGAGCGGTAAAGCACAAAGGGTGATGTCGTGTATTATTTGTTTGTGAGGAAAGATTATAAAGCATGAAAGGTGATACCGTGTATTATTGTGAGGAAACAGTGTAAATAACGAAGGGTGATGCCGTGCCGCACGATGTACCATTCCGTGCCGCACGATGTACCATTCCGTGTCGATATTATTAATTATCTAGTAAGGAAAGAGAGTAAAAGCACAAAGGGTGATGTCGTGCACATTTTCATTATATGATTTCCTTGGTGAGGATGAGAGTAAAAGCACGAAGGGTGATGCCATGCATTTATTGATTTCTGATCATTTGTTGATATTCGAGTTTTGTTATTTCTTTCGTTTATTTGATGTCTTTCCATTCGGATTTGCGATCTCCCCCACAGCGTGCTCCCCCTCCTATTTGACTGGTTATTCCTGTATTTCTTTTTCGTCGTATATATTTGAACTACACAGGTTTATATGGTAGTTTGGTCTAGCCTTGTCACTACCTCGCCGAGGTTAGGCTAGGCACTTACCAGCACATGGGATCGGTTGTGCTGATGCTACACTCTGCACTTTTTGTGCAGATCCCAGTGCTGTTGATTTTGGATCGGAGTTGGAGGCTACATTCAGTCCATGCGGAGATCCAAGGTAGACCTGCAGGCGTCCACAGGCCCTGGCGTCTCCTCAATCCTTATTTCCTATTTTATTTTCCTTATATTCAGAAATACTGTATTGATTTTTTTTTCCAGACCTTGTATGTAGTAAATCTTAGACCGTCTGTGATGCTATGATACCATTTCTGGGTAGTCGAGACTCAAACAGTTGTATTAAATATTCATGTTTAGACAGTTTATTGCTTCTTTCTTCCGCTTATGTTAAATTCCACTGTTTAAATGTTATTATTAATCGAAATTGTTAATGAATATAAAATGAGTAAAAAGGTAAATTGTGCAATTAGTTAGCTTGCCTAGCTTGTATTAGTAGGTGCCATCACGACTTCCGAGGGTAAAAATTGTCACACCTCCTTTTTACACACCCCGGAAGGTATATATAAGGGACTTTTTCCATTTTAAGTGACATTATTCAAAATGGGATTATTTAATTAATCAGAATTGCCACTTGGAATATTTTAATTGGTGTCCCAAGTCACCGATTTATTTTAAATCTCAAATCGAGGAAATTTTGACTTTCCTTTTAAAGTCTGCGAACCAGAAATTCGAAGTAAGGAGTTTTGTTAACCTGGGAGAAGGTGTTAGGAATTCCCGGGTTTCGTGGTTCTAGTATGGTCGCTTAGTGATTTATACTTGGCTTAATTATTTAACTACTCATTTTTAAGACCTATGTGCAATTATCTCTTTAACCGCTTTTAAAAATCACTTGATTATTCGTAATTAAAGAATTGAGTTATGCGTACATATACTCTTTTCTTTTGGCGCGTCAAAATCATGTCACGTGAATGTGTCCACGATTAATAACGCTTTTGTTGATTTATTAAGAAAAAATGATTGAAGTTGGACGAACGCATCCCTCGAGTCTTTTAGAGTTAAAATTGTAATCATATTAAGGGAACATATATATAATCGCAATACTAATCTAAATCGGGCTTAAAGCAAACTACGATGATTCATTTATTTATTCTTTCTTAATTGTTTCCAATAGCAATCCTTTTAATTAATTGTCTAAACTATATAGTAGTTTTTTTTGTAGGAATCCATCCAATGCGTTGCATGTCTAAAGCTCAAACTTACAAATCATTTGATACCTGACTAATTCGGCAGAATTATTTCAATTGTTCTGTCAATTTTCACTAAATGACAATTGCTAATTCTTGGCATTTGTATATGAAAAATCAAACCTCAAGTGAGTCAAGACAAACATATTTTGAGAAACACAGTATTAGGTACTATGTTTAGAAGACAGACCATAAGAAGGAAAAAGGCAACCCCATTGTCACATAATATTCACGGTTGCATTCAAATGTTCATGATTCAATATTGCGCAATAATGAAATACATATATAATTGAAAACTGAAGAGGTTGATGTGTGTATTTTATTTGTATATTGCCCAGCAGAACATGTAGGATTTGCATTTAGCAAATGACACTATGCAGCAAATTGGGGAATGTAACAAAAGGAAAAGGCAAACAAAGTATGTGATGTCAAAAAGGTGCTTCTTGATTCTCATGTCTCTACATTATTATGTATTATGTCTTAAATTTACTCATTCCGCTTCTGCTACTGCTGCAGGTGTAAATCCTTTAATATGAACTCCCATTTTAAAACCAATCACTCAATTTTAGCAGAACTATTGTAAATCAAAGTGACATCAGACTAAATCAACATTTAATGAAAAATTAATTCAATCACAGCAATTGCATTTTTGATAAATTAGCTAGCATTTCATTCGATAAAACTAAATCAACGCAGTCAAATCAAAACAGCAATAACAGATAAAGTGAAATAGTCATGATTTTATTAAACCAGGTCTAAAAAAATACAGATGTAAGAGAGCATACCTACTTGGGATAGAATCGACCTTTGAGGAAGGCAAAAATAAATAAAGGCCAAATTGACAAGTTGGAAATCAGCGAAGCAGCATGAAAATAGCAGATATATGGCAACTCTTCAACTCTAACAGCTTAAAAAAATCCAGAAAAACTATCAAGCCATGTAGCAGAAATTTTGAACAACGTTTAAATCCCCCTTTTTTAACGATTTTCTCTCTTCCTTTAAAGCCTTATTGAGCTCAGAATTTTTGGTTGAAAACTTTTCTCTCAACAAAACCAGTGGGTATCACTAAGTGTGTATGTGCGTGAGATACCAGTGAGAGAAAGTAAAAGAAGAAGGAGAGGGAACGAGGTGGTGGCCGGAGTTGGAATGGTCTGGTGTGCGTGTGTTTCTAAATAAAAATGAGGGAGGGTTAAGATCAAAGCTATGGATATTTATTTGGAGAGGATATGGAGGGGTCTCCTCAAGTCTATGAAGAAGAAGACGCTGGGAGGGGTGTCTGATATATCCAACGGCGAATTGCTCTAGGTATTAGGTCTTTTTATTGGTCTAAGTCTAGGTTTTAATTGAAAAGGTATGGGTTTTGGGCTAATGAGTTCAAGTATATTTGGGCTATGTAGGAAAATTTGGGCCTAATTTGGGTACAAGAACAAGCTCAATATCCAATTAAATTTTTTTTTCAAATTCTGTTTCTTATCTTTCTTTTCTCTTTTTCTTTAATTAAAAATTCTAAAATTAAAATCCTAGGTTATCTAAAAATATAAAATTAAACTAATTGCAAAGATTATAAAAGCTATTTAATCCTAAATTAAAAGAAAAAAAATCAATTAAAGGGAAAAGTGTAAACATGAAGCAATGTTTTATGATTTTTAATTTATTATAAAATAAGTAACTACCGATTGATCCTAAGAATGTAAAAATAAAGACTAAATGCCATGCATGATATTTTTGGTACTTTTCATGATTTAAATAAAAATCAAACATGCACAAAATGCAAACAATTAAATAAAATTCTACAAAAACTTCTAAAATAGCCGATAACTAACAAAAAATTTATTTTCTTGGGATTTTATAGGAGTATTTCATATAGGGCAAAAATCACATGCTTAAAGCTGCCCCTCTTTGCTCGGAAACATGAAGAGTTTTTGGGCAAAGATAAAGTGAGCAATATGAGGGATTTTTGCCCTTTTGAAACTCCATGAGAAGCATTTTTAAAAAAGAGCCTGACCGAACCCTGCTTCAAAGGTTGCCGACATATCCTTGGCTATAAAGGAATCAGGTCAGTGTAGTTCTAGAAGTTTCAGTAGCTGGGACTACCGGGTAGCTGTGATTTCACTATTGTTTTGCTTGCTGAGCTCCTTATTACACCAAAACGAAAAATTAAAAGCTAAACTAAGTCTATCAGCTACGCGTTACAAGATTCCGATCTATAAATCTCTTGAAGCTTGATCCTGAGTCTTGGTTGGTTCTTGCTGTAGTCTCCGATCTGAATCTTGATACTTGTCAACTGTGACCACTGGTTTATTCCTCAGTTTTTGGATCAAGGTAGGACATACGAAACCTGTGACTTGAATCATATCTTGAGCAGTCCGCATCCTTCTCCACTTCAGCACTTGAGTTCACTTTTTTTCATTCTTTTCCCTATTTTCTTTATTTTGAATTGAGACTCATTCTTTTAGTCATCTCGAATATTGTGCTTCGAAGTCAAACCTGCTCAGATACCAAAATAAACAAATGAACGAAAATTTTCTGCCCAGTTTTCACTAGGAAAATTTTGTGAGTTATTTGCAACACAAATCTAAGCTATTTCTTTATTGAAAGTGAATTTGGGATTTTGTATCCTTGGGAATAGGGAGTGAAGCCCTAAATTGGGAGGATTGCCAGGTTATGCTGGAAAGATGATCGGGTTATGCCGGAAAAGAAAAAGGGTCCTCGGGTTATGCCGGGGACATTATCGATGCCAGGGAGATCCACGGATTATGCTGAGAGAAAAAGAAAAAGGTCCTCGGGTAATGTCGGGGAGGTCCACGGGTTATGTCGGGATAAAAGAAAGAAAAAGAAAGGTCTCTGGGTTATGCCAATGAGGTCCACAGGTTATGCCGGGAGAAAAGAAAAAAGGTCCTTGGTTTATGCCTGGGAGGTCTACTAGTTATGCCGAGAGAGAAGAAAAAAGGTCCCTGGGTTATGCAAGGGAGGTCCACGGGTTATACTAGGGATAGAAGAAAAAAGGTCCCTGGGTTATGCCAAGGAGGTCCACGGGTTATGCTGGGAGAAAAGGAAAAAGGTCCTTGGGTTATGCCAGGGAGAAAAGGAATAAGGTCCTCGGGTTATACCGAGAAGGTCCTCGGGTTATACCGAGAAGGTCCACGGGTTATGCTAGGAGAAAAGGGAAGAGGTCCTCTGGTTATGTCGGGAGAAAAGAAAAAGGTCCTTGGGTTATACCAGGGAGAAAAGAAAAGGTCATCGAGTTATGCCAGGGAGCTCCACGGGTTATGCCGGGAGAAAAGAAAAATGGTCCTCGGGTTATGCCGGGGAGGTCCACGGGTTATGGCGGGAGAAAAGAAAAAAAGTCCTTGGGTTATGCCAGGGAGAAAAGAAAAAGGTCATTGGGTTATGCAAGGGAGGTCCACGGGTTATGACGGACAAAAGTAAAAGGTCCTTGGATTATGCCAGGGAGGTCCACGGGTTGTGCCGGGACAAAAGAAAAAGGTCCTTGGGTTATGCCAGGGAGGTCCACGGGTTATGCCGGGACAAAAGAAAAAGGTCCTTGGGTTATGCTAGGAAGGTCCACGGGTTATACGAGGATAAAAGAAAAATGTCATTGGGTTATGCCAGGGAGGTCCACGGGTTATGCCGGAACAAAAGAAAAAAGGTCCTTAGGTTATGCCATGGAGGTCCACGGGTTATGCCGGGACAAAAGAAAAAAGTCTTTGGGTTATGCTAGGGAGGTCCACGGGTTATGCTAGGGACAAAAGAGAAAAGGCTCTTGGGTTATGCCAGGGAGGTCCACGGGTTGTGCCGGGATAAAAGAAAAAGGTCCTTGGGTTACACCAGGGAGATCCACGGGTTGTGCCAGTATAAAAGAAAAAGGTCCTTGGGTTTTGCTAGGGAGGTCTACGGGTTATGCCAGGATAAAAGAAAAAAGGTCCTTGAGTTATGCAAGGGAGGTCCACGAGTTATGCCGGGATAAAAGAAAAACGGTCCTTGGGTTATGCCAGGGAGGTCCACGGGTTGTGCCCGGATAAAAGAAAAAAGGTCCTTGGGGTTATGCTAGGGAGTTTTACGGGTTATGCCGGGATAAAAGAAAAAGGTTCTTGGGTTATGCCTGGGAGGTCCACGGGTTATGTCGGGATAAAAGAAAAAAGGTCCTTGGGTTATGCCAGGTCCACGGGTTATGCCGGGATAAAAGAAAAAAGTCCTTGGGCTGTGCCAGGGAGGTCCACGGGTTATGTCGGTATAAAAGAAAAAAGGTCCTTGGGCTATGCTGGGGAGATCCACGAGTTATGCCGGGGACAGCTAGGGAATAGGGCCCTATGTTAGAAGAGATGCAGCTAGAGATTGGAGGTCCTATGCTACCATAATTTTGGGATTTTCTTCTTCTTCTTCTTCTTTTTTTTAATTATTTATTTTCTATTTTTTTAAATTTATTTAATAAAAATGAGTAAAAATGCAGGAAAGAATTTGGAAGAGACTTCCCTATCGGATTGATTATTGCTGCAAAGTTGTTTCTAGCCCTTGCACAGTTTCTCTTTGGTTGCACCTGCTTCTTGCACGGTTGCTTTGGATTGCACTGTTCCTTGTTTTCAAATAAAGAACAATTATTAGTTTGAAACGGTGGTTGGTTTTGTGGCCTTGATGGTTTTGATCACTCGATCTCTACCCAACTTTTGGTGAGAACCTCTGTTGCTTGCTGGCCTTTCTTAAGATTGATCTCTTTGCTACAACTGAGAGACTCAACTTTTCAAAATTTATCATGACGGCTCGCCCGTATTGGGCTTTGGTCCTTTCACTTTATCCTAATTCTAGGGGATTTTGACTTGGCTTTGTTTCATTTTCAATAACTTTGGGTTTCAGGACATTGACTATTATGGCCAGTCAGGGTTCACTTGATGCACTCGCCGAGGCTGGGTACTTTTTTGGATTTGGCCTTTATTAAGAAGAACCTTGTAAAACCAATCTTGCCACCTTTTCTTTGTACTAATTTTGGAACCAGAGTTAGACCAAAAGGGATTCAAGGAAAAGTAAACAAAGGAAAAGAAAATGAATTTAAAGCAGAAGTGTCCCTTTGGGGGAGGAAGGACGGACTTATATGGGATGCATACAGACTTAAATAGGCATGACATGCTTCTTTGACTGGATGTTCGATCTGCACAACCATTCAACTTCTAATAAACTCACTGCCACCCGTGTTCTGAAACCAAGAAACCTTACCAGGACTCTTTCAATACCAATGGTGATTAGGGATTCTACTTTTTGATCAACGGCGCCCTTTGCGGATTTTTGCCAATCGACCTCTCTTATTTCTCTTCGCATCGTCGCCTTATAGTGCTCTTTACGAGTTTTATCTAACAAGTCTCATTTTCAATTTCTCTGCTCACCATCGACTTATGGTGCCCGTGGGTTTTTACCAATAAGACTCTCTCATTTTATTTCTCTTATTTTGATCGCACCGGATCCAAACGACCGCATTCTCCAATTTTGAAAAACCTCTTGCCGATTTATCGGAAGGACTTGAACCAGGTTTGGGTAAAAAGAACTCGGATCGAATTAAAACTTTGGAACCATTCGGGCGGGATCATCTCCAAATCATTATAACATATACCCCAGTTTCACTTTTTGGGGGAATCAGATTTTTGTTTTGGTGTGACTGAACCCGAGAGAGAGGCTGCCTACGTATCCTTTCGGAATCAAGTCAAACATAGTTCAGGAAACAAAATTTTTTTTTGGACATCTTCTGGTTCCAAAGAGGGGAATGAAAGAAGCATAACCGGCTCAAAAGAGTTAGCAAAGGATTGGAGTGTTTGGGGTAGCGAGAATGAAAGCCTTCGTCAAACCAATCGAACAATGTTGTCACTGCAGGAAGATTAGACATAGTACCTTTTGATTGCATCTGCATTTACAACTGTTTCGGGATCATTTCCTTCAATGTCCCCTAAGTACAATGCTCCTTTTTGTAATATCTTTATGATGATGTATGGGCCCTTCCAATTAGGAGAAAACTTTCCTTTTGCTTCATGATGATGGGGGGGGGGATACGCCTAAGAACAAGTTGCCCCACTTCAAAATTTCTAGGGCGCACTTTCTTGTTGTAAGCACGGGCCATTCTTTGTTGCTACAACTACCCGTGGCAAACTGCGGCCATCCACTTTTCACCGATCAGGGTCAGCTATTCCAAATGGATCTCGGCCCACTCACTATCTTCAATTTCAGCTTCAACAATGATTTGGAGAGAAAGGATTTCAACTTCCGCGGGTATTACGGCTTCAGTGCCATAGCCCAAGAGGTAAGGGGTTGCTCCAATTGATGTGCGCACCGTAGTGCGATATCCCGATAATGCAAAAGGAAAATTTTCATGCCACTGCCTGGAACTTTGAATCATCTTTCTCAAATTCTTTTTGATGTTCTTGTTCGTTGCTTCGACGACACCACTGGCTTTAGGCCAATAAGGAATAGAGTTCCTATGCATTATTTTGAATTGTTCGCATATATCTTCCATCAAACGACTGTTCAAGTTTGCAGCATTATCTGTGATGATACTTGAGGGAATACCAAAATGATAGATAAGATTGGAGTGCACGAAATCTACCACAGCTTTCTTCGTGACAGATTTGAGAGTGATGGCTTCAACCCACTTTATGAAGTAAACAATGGCAACTAGTATGAATCTGTATTAATTTGAGGCTTTCGGCTCGATGACGTCTATGCCCCAAGCAACAAATGGCCAAGGTGCTGACAATGGATGCAATTCTGTGGGAGGTGCATGAATAAAATCTCTGTGCACCTGACACTGATGACACTTCCGAACAAAGGTAAAATAGTACTTTTCCATGGTTATCCAGTAATAGCCTGCTCGGAGGATTTTCTTTGCCAAAACATACCCGTTCATGTGGGGTCCGCACACTCCTGCGTGTACTTCATGCATGATTCTTCCGGCTTCTTCGGCATCAACACGCCTTAACAAATTGAGATTCGGAGTCCTTTTGTACAAGACATCACTACTCAAAAAGAAACCACTTGCATGCCATCTAATGGTTCTCTTTTAGTCTCCACTGGCTTGCTCGGGGTATTCTTTAGTTTTCAGAAATCTTTTTATGTCATGATACCATGGCTGAATATTTGGTTCTGCCTCAACTGCATTACATTAACCGTGCCTTTACTTAATTTGGATTTCCAAGGGATCAATGTGGGCATTGCTTGGATAGGGCAACATCGAGGCTAAAGTGGCGAGTGCATTAGCTAGTTCATTATGGCAATGAGGGATGTACCTGAACTCTATTGACTTGAATCGTTTGCTAAGTTCTTCCACATGTTTGTAAGGGATGGGCTTGACATCTCGGGTTTCTCATTCTCCCTAAGCTTGCCAGATAATCAGATCTGAGTCCCCCATGGTCAATAACTCTTCGACATCTTGGTCGATTGCCATGTTTATACCCATAATGCAGGCTTCATACTCGGTAGTGTTTGTGCAGAAAAACCAAAGTCGGGTTGTGGCTGGGTAATGTTGTCCAGTTGGTGAGATCAAGACTGCCCCAATTCCTACACCTTTTGTGTTTACTGCTCCATCAAAGAATATCTTCCACGCAGTAGTATCCTCGGATATTACCTCGATAGAATTTTTCTCTTCGTCCGAGAAATAAGTGTTCAAAGGTTGGTATTCATCATCAACCAGGTTTTCACCCAAATGATCCGCCAACGCCTAGGCTTTCATTGTCGTGCAAGTGACATAGACTATGTCAAATTCAGTGGGCAGAATCTGCCATTTTGTTAATCTCCCCGTGGGCATTGGTTTCTGGAATATGTATTTCAAAGTATCCAACCTGGTTATGAGGTAAGTGGTGTAAGCTTGCAGATAATGCCTTAACTTCTGCGCCACCCAGGTTAAAGCACAACAGGTTCTTTCCAACAACGTATACTTAGCTTCGTAGCTGGTGAACTTCTTGCTCAGATAGTAGATTGCGTACTCTTTCTTCTCGATTACATCATGTTGCTCGAGGACACAGCCAAAAGAGTTTTCTAAGACAATCAGGTACAAGAACAGAGGCCTCCCTGGTTCAGGTGGGACCAAGACCGGTGGATTGGACAGATACTTTTTGATCTTATCAAAAGCTTCTTGACATTCATCCGTCCACTTGATTGCCGCGTCTTTCTTCATTAATTTGAATATGGGTTCACATGTAGATGTCAGTTGAGCAATGAACCGGCTAATATAGTTTAATCTGCCCAACAAGCTCATCAAATCTGTAAGGCCCCATAAAAAACTTATGCTCAAAACCTAGTAGCTTGTAGTGTCAAGTTCCGAATATGTGTTAGGAATATGTAAAATTCCTCGCGGCCCTTTGTACTGATCTAAGCATTCAAAAATCAAAGAATCAAAGTTTTCCAGAAAATTCCTATTTTGCGGTCCAGAATGCGGTCGCAAATCAAGTATGCGGACCGCATTTCTGCCGCAGATTGAGTAAGTGGTTTGGTTAAAATTGAGGTTAAAATGCGGTCCATTATGCGATCGCATAACTGATATGCAAACCGCATTTCTATCACAAAATGAGTAAATGTGCCAGTCAAATTTGAGGTAAAAAATGTGGTGCATTATGCGACCGCAAATCGTGTATGCGGATCGCATTTTCACCGCAAACCCAAATAGAATGTTCAGAGTTTTGGAGCACTTTTGCGGTCCATTATGCAGACCGCATTTGCACTATGCGATCGCAAAGTGCGACCACAAACCTAACTCAGGCTCCTATTTTTCTAAATTTTAAACCCGACCCCTTTTTAATAAAATACCCCAATCCTTTATTTTTACATATTTTCTGAACAAACTAGAGAGAGGGAAGAGAGGGTTCTTGAGAGAGAAAGTTCATATTCCTCAATTTGATTTTCAAAGTCGCCCAGGCTTGGGAAATTTCAAGTAATTGTCTTCATCTCCATTCTTGCAGGTAAAATCCCCAACCCTTCTTTTTCATTGGTTTTTAGGTTTAAACAAAGAGGGGGATTCTCGAGCATTTGTTCTTGAAAATAAAGGTTGAAAACATTCATGCATGTCTTTTAAAACCAAAAATCTAGTAAGGGGAATTGGGTAGAAGTAAAGGTTTGCAAAAGAAGGATTGATAACCTAAATCGGTTCGGGTGGTCACTGTGAACTTCAATTCTAAGATATATGTGTTAACTTCTGATCTAGATTGACGTTGCTAGAATGTTTGGTGAGTTGAAAGTAGAAGTTAAAAAGGGAATTTAGCTCCAGGTATGTATGACTAACTTTGAACCTTATAAAGTCACTTTGTTTGGCGTACGAATATTTGGTATATGATGCCTATATGAACTATGTGTGAATTCTTGTGATTGATATGCCTTGAGTGTTCTTGGTTAAGTCTCCCGATATAATGCTGGAAGTAAATGGCAACAAAACCAAGTGTGTGTGAATGTCCTTATATGGTAAGAACTGTGTAACAAGTGATGAAAAGAAATCGTAATTGATGTACTGAAACAACTGTGGTAATACCATATGTGACTTATCATGGGCAATTATCGTTGTGAATTAACTTGTATATCGGCTGTTGTATATGATGAAAATAGTATTGATGGTTATGAAAATTCTTTGTGAATTGTTATTGTTGTTTTGTGAAATGTGATTGTCTGGTGCGATCGGGTTGCACGCCGCAACATGAAGTAATAAAGTGTGGGATGTGGTGATAAGGGTGGCCAAGGTAATAAGGGTGAAAAAGTGATCGAAATCACCATTGAAATGAAAATGTGCGAAAGTTGTGAAATCATTGATGTGATGAAATAATGTTGAAAGGGGAAAATGAGAGATTGTGAAACTTGTTTGGCTTTGGTTGTTCCTTTCATGTGCATTTGACTGTCGATTCTATTACTGTTTGTTATCTGTGTATTGATTGATCTTACTTGGGGTAAAGTTTGTTCTTATATACCAGTACAATTCAAATGTACTGACGTCCCTTTTGCCGGGGGTGCTACATTCGTGTTCTGATTGTAAGTGGTTCCATAGTAGGTACTCTAGTCCACCGACAGTAGCACTCCCTCGCTTCCTGTCAGCTGAATTGGTGAGCCTCTTTCCTCTCGGGGCCCTGCATTTTATTCCGAAGTCTTGTTTTTGTATTTGTGTAAGGTATAGCCGGAGCCTTGTTATCGACAATTATTGTATCATCCTTTTGTATCCTTAGAGGCTGCATAGACAGGAAATATGGGTTGTGAACTTATGTAAATATGTATTTTGTATGTTGGGCGATATAAGTTGTAAACCACGCTATGTAGCCATGTATGTTATATATGTTTTGTAAAAAGGTGTTTAAATTATAAATGACCATTTCCTTGGATTAATAAGTAAAGAAAACAGGGGGTAACATGTGGGATAGGAAAGACACCCAGGTCCGCTTGACTGGGACTACTCGGTCGAGCACCGATCGCGCCCCTCTGTTTTGGGGTGTGACAAACTTGGTATCAGAGCCTAAGGTTTTAAAAGAATCCTAGTATGTCTCGGAGCCGTGTCTAGTATAGCCCTTTTTATCGGTGTGTTGTCGACCACATCTATAAGTAGGGGGCTACATGGACATTTAGGAAATTACCCTCTTCTTTGTTATTCTATATCGTGCGGTGAAGTGAAAAGTGGAAGTATCTATGTCTAACTCGTGCTCTGTTCTGAATTTTTCAGTAATGGTACCTAAGAAGAGAGCTAAACTCGGCCTTGGGGCTAATGCCACCCCAAGTGAGGCTATGAATCATGTACCTGATGCCGTGGGTGAGAGTGACTCCCCGGTCTTGAATCTGCCTGACCCATCTATTCCAGATCAAAGTGTTCCTGTTCCTGCTGCGGGAGAGTGTGCTAGAATCCCTCTCGCCGATATTCTTGATTCTGATGCAGTTCCAGCTTCCGGTCCCGGGTTTCCTGATGGGGAACTTAGAGGAGCCATCCGTATATTGACCACAGTTATTGGCCGCTCAGGCCCAGAGATCTCATGATGCCCCTGCATCCTCCAGCGGACAGGGAGATTCTACCAGCTCCAAAGTCAACCAGTTTCTGCGGTTAGCCCCTCTAGAGTTCTCAAGCACAGACCCAGAGGCCGATCCGCAGGATTTCCTTGATGTAGTGTATATGACTCTTTGAGTGATGAAGGCTTCAGAGATGGAGGGAGTTGAGTTGGAGTCATACAGGTTGAGGGGAGCAGCGTATTCGTGGTTTGAGATATGGGAGGATTCCCTTGGGCAGGGAAGACCTCCGGCTAGATGCGATGAGTTTGTAGGTGCATTTATGGACCTCTTCTTGCCTGGTGAGATGATGGCATCCCTTGCCACTGAGTTTGAGGTCTTCAAGAAGGGCAGTATGAGTGTTTGGAAGTACCACATGGAGTTTGTGAGATTTTCCAAGTATGCTCCTCAGTTAGTGTCGACTATGGATACTCGAGTTCGGCAGTTCGTTCAGGACCTTAGTCCATTAGTGGTGAATGAGGCTGCTACGGCCTTACACTCAAATATGAATTATGGAAAGATTGTGAGATTCACTCAGGCCGCAGAGGCTAGAAAGTTGAAGATACTGGCAAAAAGGGAGAGTAGCAGTAGGGCCCGATTAGTGGGTCACTTAGGGAGACCAGTTCAGGGGAGAGGGCCATCACGGCCATCCCAGTCATATGCTCAGTCCTCAGCGAGCACACCGCCACCTGTGCACAGTTATCAGCAGATTTGTCACTTGAGATCAGGTTCATACAGTAGTAGAACCCATCAGTCCAGTCGTCCAGGAGGGAGATCATAGCAGCAAGGGAGGGCTCCATGCCCCAAGTGTAGGATATTCCATGCAGAGACTTGTTATTTGGATATCCCAGTGTGTTGTAGATTCAGGGTGAGAGGTCATATCCAGTGGGACTGTCGTGCGCCCAGTCAGGGCATGGGTAGGGGATTTGCTCATCCATCCGGTCCTTCAGCCACTACATCAACCGTGCGTTCTCCAGCTCCAGCAGGGCATGGTGCAGTTAGGGTTGGAGCTCATGGTAGAGGTGGACCCAGCCAGTTTTATGCTTTGAGTGGTCGCCAGAGTGCAGAGTCCTCTCCAGATGTTGTTACAGATATCTTGTCTGTTCAGCCCATTAATTGTTATGATCTTATTGAACTGGGGTCCTCCTTGTCTTATGTCACCCCATTCATTGCTTCAAGTTTTGGGATAGAACCCGAACAACTTCATGAGTCGTTCTTCGTATCGACTCTGATTGGTGATTCTATTACAGCCTCGTGAGTTTATAGGAATTATTTTGTCACGGTATGTGGTCATGTTAACGCAGACGATCTTGTCGAGCTTGGAATAATGGATTTTAATGTGATTATGGGAATGGACTGGCTTTATTCGTGCTTTGCTAAACTTGACTGCTGAACGTGAGTCATGAGGCAAGAGTTTCCTAATGAGCCGGTTATTGAGTGGAAGGGAAATGGTGTGTGCCAAAGGGTAGGTTTATTTCCTACCTTAAGGCTTCGAAGATGATTAAAAAGGGGTGTATATATCATTTGGTCCGGGTGGCGGGCACCACTTCAGAAGTGTCTACCCCTGAGTTCGTGCCAGTCGTGAATGAGTTTCTTGAAGTGTTCCCGGATGAACTTCCAAGAATTTTGCCAGACAGGGAGATTGATTTCGGGATTGATGTATTGCCAGATACGCAGCCAATATCTATCCACCATATAGAATGGCGCCAGCGGAGTTAAGGGAGTTAAAGGCGCAGCTGAAGGATTTATTAGAAAGGCGGTTTATACGGCTGAGTGTGATGCGGTGGGATGCTCCAGTTCTCTTTGTCAGAAAGAAGGATAGGTCACTTGGGATGTGTATTGACTATCGGCAGCTCAACAAAGTCACCATCAAGAATAAATATCCCTTGCCTCGAATAGATGACTTGTTCGACCAATTGTAAGGTGCAAGGTCCTTCTCCAAAATCGATCGACGGTCCGGGTATCACCAATTGAAGATTAGGGAATAGTATATTCCCAAGACCGCTTTCAAAACTCGCTATGGTCACTTTGAATTCTTGGTCATGTCTTTTGGGCTAACCAACACCCCAACAACTTTTATGGATCTTATGAATCGGGTCTTCAAGCCATTTCTAGACTCCTTTGTGATTGTTTTTATTGATGACATATTTTTTTATTCAAAGAGTCGGGAGGATCATGCCAGTCACCTCAGGGCAGTTCTGCAGACTCTTTATTAGCACCAGTTGTATGCTAAATTTTTGAAATGTGAGTTTTGGTTGGAGTCCGTTGCCTTTTTGGGTCATGTTGTCTCCAGTGAAGTGATTCAGGTGGATCCCCAGAAGATTGCAGCGGTGAAAAATTGGCCTAGAACCACGAACCCGACGGAGATTCGTAGCTTCTTGGGATTAACAGGGTATTATCAAAGGTTTTTGGATATATTCTCTATCCTCGCCTCCCCATTGACTAAGTTGACGCAAAAAGCAGTGAAGTTCCAATGGTCTGACACTTGTGAGAAACGTTTTCAGGAATTGAAGTCGAGGTTGACCTCGGCACCGATACTGGCCTTGCTAGAAGGAACGGAAGGATTTGTGGTTTATTGTGATGCCTCCAGGGTTGGTTTGGAGTGTGTGTTGATGCAACATTAGAAGGTTATAGCGTATGCTTCAAGGCAACTCAAGAATCACGAGAAGAATTATTCGATGCATGATTTGGAGCTTGCGGCAGTTGTGTTTGCTCTGAAAATATGGTGGCATTATCTTTATGGTGTCCATGTGGATGTGTTCTCAGACCACAAGAGTCTCCAATATTTGTTCAAGCAGAAAAAGCTAAATTTAAGGCAACGACGGTGGTTAGAATTACTCAAAGACTATGATATGAACATTTTGTACCATCCAGGGAAGGTGAATGTGGTGGTCGACACTCTCAGTCTAAATTATATGGGTAGTTTGGCTAATTTGGGAGCGGGTCAGAGGCCCTTGGCTCGGGAGGTTTATCAATTGGCCAGTCTAGAAGTTTGTATTTCAACCTCAGACGAGAGGAATGTTATGGTGCATAATGGGGCAGAATTGTCACTTGTAGTGG
This sequence comes from Nicotiana glauca, assembly GCA_026770625.1. Taxonomy (NCBI): domain Eukaryota; kingdom Viridiplantae; phylum Streptophyta; class Magnoliopsida; order Solanales; family Solanaceae; genus Nicotiana; species Nicotiana glauca. The sequence continues at coordinate 134,063 of MU671415.1, read as the reverse complement.
AAGTTAAGGAAAAGCAGTTTATTGATCCAACATTGGCATATATGAAGGAGGTAGTTTTGAATAACAAGACTTTGGTGTTTTCACTCGACGGTGATGGTGTATTGCGATGCCAAGGTAGGCTATGTGTTCCAGATGTGGATAATCTTCGAGAGAGGGTAATGGCGGAGGCTCATAGTTCCAGGTATTCTGTGCACCCGGGTTCTACGAAAATGTATCATGATCTCAAGGAAATTTATTGGTGGAACGGTATGAAGAGGGGTATAGCATATTTTATGTCTAAATGTCTGAATTGCCAAAAAGTAAAAGTCGAGCATCATCGGCTCGGTGGGTTAACTCAGCTTATGGAGATACCAATGTGGAAGTGGGAGATGATCAACATGGATTTTGTGGTAGGGTTACCTCGCACTCAGCGCAAGTTCGACTCAATTTGGGTAATAGTGGATCAACTCACCAAATCAGCTCATTTCTTGCCAGTCAAGTCCACCGATACTACAGAACAGTATGCTAAGTTATATATCAAGGAAATAGTAAGGCTTCATGGCACTCCACTTTCTATTATCTCAGATCGAGGGGCCCAGTTCACAGCTAATTTTTGGAAGAAATTTCAGCAAGGTTTGGGTACTCAGGTGAATCTCAACACGACTTTCCACTCGCAGACTAATGGTCAAGTGGAGCGGACTATTCAGATACTTGAAGATATGTTGCGGGTTTGTGTCTTGGATTTCAAAGGTAATTGGGATGATCATTTGCCACTTATAGAATTTGCTTACAATAACAGCTTTCATGCTAGCATTCAGATGGCCCCATTTGAGGCATTGCATGGAAGGAGGTACAGGTCCCGATTCTATGGATAGAAATAGGTGAAGCAGAATTGTTAGGGCCAGATCTCGTGCACCAGGCTATGGAAAAAGTTAAATTCATTCAGGAGAGGATGAAAACTGCTCCGAGTTACTAGAAATCCTATGCGAACAATCGTCGGAGAGAATTGGAATTCCAAGTAGATGATTGGGTGTTCTTGAGGGTATCTCCTATGAAGGGAGTCATGCGATTTGGGAAGAAAGGGAAGTTGAGTCCTAGGTATGTCGGGCCATATCGGATCGCTCAAAGGATAGGGCATGTGGCTTATAGGCTTGCCCCCTGAAATGTCATTAGTGCACTCGGTGTTCCATATGTCTACGTTAAAGAAAGTGGTTGGAGATCCATCCACCATCGTGCCAGTTGAGACTATCGAGGTTAATGAAGAGTTGTCGTATGAAGAAGTTCTGGTCGCTATTCTTGATAGGCAAGTCCGTAAATTGAGGAACAAGGAAGTTGCTTCAGTTAAAGTATTATGGCAAAGTCAACGAGTTGAGGAAGCCACATGGGAAACAAAAAATGAAATAAAAGAAAAATATCTCCATCTATTTGAATAAGTCTAGTTGTATTCGTGCGAACTCTTATCAGTAGGTAAACTGATGTTATGTTCAATTTGGTGCAAAGACACCCAATTTTCCCCTAAATGCTTTACTATTGTAATTCCCCAAGTTGTGTAAGAGTTGTATGAGCTGTGATTATTTGAGTAATGTGCAACTCCTTTTTGGTAAATGAATGCTTTGTAAAGACCTATGTGATCAGTGAACGTCTAATGGTAGTCTAGATTGGTAATGATTAATTGAAATGCATATAGTATGTTGAAGTGGTTAAATTGTATGAGACTCATTGAAGTGACTAATTTATATGCAAAATGTAACAAGTGATTGAATATGTGCAATCATTGAGGTAATAAATTGTATACCAGTTGTGGGGATAATAGAAATTGTGCAATGGTGCTTGGAAATATATTTCGGGGGCCCTTTGTCAGGTAGATAAGTCTAATTACAAAGGAAACTCTGGCAAAATTTTCTAAAAATATGGGAGTTAGTGAAAAATTTGGGAGTTTGCATATCATGTTTTTCAAAACCAACAAATTTTCAAGATCCTCATTCGAGGACGAATGATTTTAAGTGGGGGAGGATGTAAGTCCCTATGAAAAATTTGTGCTCAAAACCTAGTAGTTTGTAGTGTCAAGTTTCGAATATATATTAGGAATGTGTTAAATTCCTCGCAGCTCGCAAGCTTTCCGCGGTTCGGACCCTTTGTACTGATCTAAGCATTCAAAAATCAAAAAATCAAAGTTTTCTAGAAAAGTCCTATTTTGCGGTCCAGAATGCGGTCGCAAATCAAGTATGCAAACCACATTTCTGCCACAGATTAAGTGGTTTGGTTAAAATTGAGGTCAAAATGCGGTCCGTTATGCGATCGCATCACTGATATGCGAACCGCCTTTCCATCGCAAAATGAGTCAATGTGCTATCAAATTTGAGGAAAAAAATGTGGTGCATTATGCGACCGCAAATCGTGTATGCGGACCGCATTTCCTCTGCAAACCCAAACAGAATGTTCACAGTTTGGTTTCCACTCTGCGATTGCAAAGTGCGACCGCAAACCTGACTCGGGCTCCTATTTTTCTAAATTTTAAACCCGACCCATTTTTCAATAAAACACCCCAATCCCTCATTTTTACATATTTTCTGAACAAACTAGAGAGAGGGAAGAGAGGGTTCTTAAGATAGAAAGTTCATCTTCCTCAATTTGATTTTCAAAGTCGCCCAGGCTCGGGAAATTTCAAGTAATTGTCTTCATCTCCATTCTTGCAGGTAAAATCCCCAACCCTTTTTTTCATTGGTTTTTAGGTTTAAACAAAAAGGGGGATTCTCATGCATTGATTCACGAAAATAAAGGTTGAAAACATTCATATATGTCTTTTAAAACCAAAAATCTAGTAAGGGGAATTGGGTAGAAGTAAAGGTTTGCAAAAGAAGGATTGATAACCTAAATCGGTTCGGGTGGACATTGTGAACTTCAATTCTAAAATATAGTTGTGTTAACTTGTGAACTAGATTGACGTTGCTAGACTATTTGGTGAGTTGAAATTATAAGTTAAAAAGGGAATTTAGCTCCAAGTATGTATGGCTAACTTTGACCCTTGTAAAGTCACTTTGTTTGGCATACGAATATTTGGTATGTGATGCCTATGTGAACTATGTGTGAATTCTTGTGATTGATATGCCTTGAGTGTTCTTGGTTAAGTCTCCCGATATAATGGTGGAAGTAAATGGCAACAAAACCAAGTGTGTGTGAATGTCCTTATGTGGTAAGAAATATGTAACAAGTGATGGAAAGAAATCGTAATTGATGTAACTGAAACAACTGTGGTAATAGCATATGTGACTTGTCATGCGCAATTATCGTTATGACTTAACTTGTATACAGGCTGTTGTATATGATGAAAATGGTATTGATGGTTATGAAAATTCTTTGTGAATTGTTGTTGTTATGGTGTGAAATGTGATTGTCCAGTGGGATCGGGTTGCGCGCCGTAACACGAAGTAATAAGGTGTGGGATGTGGTGATAAGGGTGGCCGAGGTAATAAGGGTGAAAAATTGATCGAAATCACTATTGAAATGAAAATGTGCGAAAGTTGTGAGATCACTGATGTGATGAAATAATGTTGAAAGGGGAAGAATGTGCGAAAGTTTTGCTTTGGATGTTCCTTTCATGTGTATTTGACTGTCGATTTTATTACTGTTTGTTATCTGTGTATTGATTGATCTTATTTGGGGTAAGGTTTTTTCATAAATACCAGTACAATTCAAATTTACTGACATCCTATTTGCCAGGGGAGCTACATTCATGTTATGATTGTAGGTGGTTCCGTAGCAGGTACTCCAGTCCACCGACAGTAGCACTCCCTCACTTCCCGTCAGCCGAATTGGTGAGCCCCTTTCCCCTCGGGGCCCTAAGTGGCTCATGCCACTTTTATTCCGAAGTCTTATTTTTGGTATTTGTGTAAGGTATAGCCGAGCCTTGCTACCGGCAAGTATTGTATCATCCTTTTGTTTCCTTAAAGGCTCTGTATACAGGAAATGTAGGTTGTGACCTTATATAAATATGTATTTTGTATGTTGGGCGATGTAATTTGTAAACCATGTATGTTATATATTTTTTGTAAAAAGGTATTTAAATTATAAATGGCCATTTCCTTGGATTAATGAGTAATGAAAACACGGGGTAACACGTGGGATAGGAAAGGCAACCAGGTCCGCTTGATTGGGGCTACCCAGTCGAGTGCCGTTCGCTCCCCTCATTTTTGGGGCGTGACAACATCTTTCTTGGTTCTCGCAGGAGGCAAATCCCGGATATATTTTATCTTTGTTAGATCTAACTCAATACCTCTCCGGCTGACTTTAAAGCCCAAATATTTGCCCGATGGGACTCCAAACGCACATTTGGCTGGGTTTAGCTTCAAATCATATTTATGCAACCGCTCAAAGAATTTTTACAGGTCTCAAATGTGGTCATCCTGGGTTATGGACTTGATGATTACGTCGTCCACATACACCTCTATTTCTTGGTGCATCAAATCATGGAAAATGGCTGTCATGGCCCTCATGTAGGTTGCCCCTGCATTCTTTAAAGCAAATGGAATGACTCTGTAATAGTATGTACACTAAGGTGTGGTAAAAACTATCTTCTCCGCGTCTTCCTCGTCCATCAACACCTGGTGATATCCTGCGTAACAATCCACGAAGGACTGTATCTCATTTTTGGCGCACTTATCAACAAGGATATGGATGTTTGGCAGAGGGAAGTTATCTTTGGGACTGGCTCTGTTTAGATATCTGTAATCCATACACACTCGCGTCTTCCCATCCTTCTTCGGCACTGGGACTACATTGGCTAGCCATGTGGTGTACCGGACCACTCGAATCACCCCTGCTTTCAACTGTTTCGTGACTTCTTCTTTGATCTTGTCACTGACATCTGTTTTAAATTTTCTTTGCTTTTGCTAGATAGGGGGTAATCGGGGTAAGTTGGCAACTTATGAACCACCAAATTTACACTCAGTCCTAGCATGCCGTCATATGTCCAAGCAAACACATCTTTGAACTCAAATAGGAGTTGGATTAATGCATCCCGGGTTTTTGCATCTATGTGAATGCTTATCTTGGTTTTCCTGATTTCTTCAGCACTACCCAAATTAACCGGCTCAGTGTCTTCTAAGTTTCACTTAGGTTTATTCTCAAATTGTTCCAATTCTCGATTTATTTCCCTAAAAGCCTCTTTTTCATCGTACTCTGGTTCTTGGTTTATTATTTCACAGTTAGACAGCGTGTTTGGATCTAGGCATAAAGTCCGCAATCATGTCATGTTATTTAAAGCCGCATTATTAGGACTAAAAGAAGAAATAAAAATAACAAAATCAGAAATAATAAAGAAAGATGGACGATGAAATATTGATTTCATTTCATTGAATTTGGAAGAAAATTGTTTACATTGGAAATTAAGAGACATTAAACTAAGGAAAACATCTGAGTTACACCCTGGAATAACTCGTGATGAAGAAAAGGTGGCAGGACAAGTCTACTGGGACTCCCGCCTAACAGGGAATGGCATAACATTCCAGTTTTGCAGTTTTGCCTCAAGTCCCATGTATAGCACCTCAGCGGTGCTTGAGCCTTCCCTCGGCTGGACCATGTGGATTTCATACAATATCTTCCTCATTGCCCCACAAATCTCTTCAATTACTTCAGCCGTGAAGGCATTATCTTCTTTTTCCTTATGGTATTTTGGCTTGAAAAATGTTCTGTACAGACGCGGCATTAGCTGAGGCAAGACCCAACCATCATTCTTTCTATCATCTGCCCATTTTACATCAGCTGCAGTGGGTCAAAAGCCTACCCCAAAGAACTTTTTACTGGCGGTCAGGGTGATAGGTTCAGTTATTCCTTGCAATGATTTCCGAAGCCCTTTCCCAGGTTTGTAGTCGTGCTTGATCATTTCCTTGGCCACCATGATTGATGCATTGGAAAGGAAGGGTTAAGGGAAATGTTTTCCATCTTCGCACTGGTCTGCGACCACAATCTCAAAGGCCTGATAGACTATGTTCTCGCTCCTCTCTCTTTCTTCAAGACACGGGACTGACGGGTCCCGATAAATCGATTGCTCATCTTCGCCATGGACCACAATCTCTTGATCCTCATGCTCAAACTTCACCATCTAGTAAAGAGTAGAGGGTACAGCCCCTGTTGTATGAATTCACGGCCTGCCCAAAAGAAAGTTGTAGGATATGTCCATGTCCAGAACCTGGAAGGTTACTTCAAAGTCTACTGGGCCGATGGTTAGAATCAGATCAATTTCTCCAATTGTATCCCTTTTGATACCATCGAAAGCATGTACACAGACATTGTTGGGTCGGATTCTTTCGGTACTAATTTTAATACGTTGCAGAGTTGAGAGTGGTAAAATGTCTACCCCAGAGCCTCCATCCAACGTAACCCTTTTCATGTAGTACCCTTCGCATTTGACTGTCAGGTGCAGGGCTTTGTTATGTGCGGCCCCTTCTGGGGGCAAGTAATTTTTGCTACAGGAGATCTGGTTGACTACAAAAAATCTTTCTGCCATTCTCTCCAACTGCTCTACAGTGGTTTCAGCAGGCACATATGCTTCGTTAAGGGTCTTGATCAATACCCTTTGATGTTCAGTGGAGTTCATCAACAGAGACAATAAGGAGACTTGTTCAGGATATTTTCAAAGCTGGTCAATCACCTCATAATCCGCCATTTTCATTTTTTAAAAGAAGGCCTCCGCTTCTTCGGCACTCACGGGCTTCTTAGATGGGAAGCGCTTTCTAATGGCATTGTTTACCTCTTCCAAATTGAAATACTTTTCAGCCGGGTTACTTTCTTGGATTTCTCCCGAGATTTGCTTGCCTTTGTAAGTCACCACTTATTTGTTGTAGTTCCAAGGCACAGAGGTAGTATTTTTCATGGGCTTCTGTGGCGCGCTGCCAATAACCACGGGCTCACTCAGCCTTGGTGGAATAATTGGCCCCTGCATCATACAAGCTCCTTTGGGCACATACATTTGGGTTGTCTTATTCAGCTCAAATCTCCTGGGAGGACTCAGAGTTATCTGCTTTTCTTTGCGGCCTCGAGGGATATAGAGAACAACATCTTTGGGAGGTGTTGCCCCAATTCCAACTTTAATTTTCTTTTCTGAGTTTGGAGGAGTGGTTTTGTTCTTTTCTTCCCCTTTGTCTTGCTTCGGGGTAGCTTTTGGTTTTTTTTATACATCATCGATGGCAATGATGGCCTTCAACGCTGGGTCAAATTCCTTATCCTCATAGATCATTCCGATTACCAGCCCATTGTGGTGGGCCGACAGTGGGTTGTTAGTCACATTGGGAATATCTTCACCCCTTAGCACTATCTTCCTCTATTCTATCAAATCTTCCACAGCTCTTTTCAATGTCCAACAATTTTTTGTATCATGCCCCTCAGCCTCTGAGTGATAAGCGTTTCGGGTGCCACGTTGGTAAGATGGTGATTCTGGGTTTTGCCTATTCGGGGGATACGAGATGCAACAAACCCATTTGGACCAATTTTGGGAATAGGCTAGAATAAGACTCGCCAATTGGTGTGAAATTTGTTTTCCTTGGTGGCTCTCGGGCACGGAAGTTGTTTTGTGGAGGTCGGGGATTGTAGTGGGCTTGGTAGGGAGGCTGGTTTCTAGGAAATGAAGCTTGGTTCCGGTTGGCTTGTTGTTGTGGCCGGACATAAGGTTGAGCATTCATTAATGTGTATGGCTGAGGAGCATAGGTCAAATGTTCGTGGGGGTAATAGTGTTGCGTGTTTCTTTCTGAGAAAAGGGATCTGGGAGTATGGTGTTTTTTTGCACCCGACGCTGCCATGGATGTTTCTTCCTTTTTCTTGCCCTTCGCTACTACTCCAGACCTACCCTGAATGGCTTGGGAGGTAGCTCTAATAGCGGATTGGCTTAGAATTCGACTCGTTTTCAGTCCATTTTCAAACATTTCGCCAATCTTGATGGCTTTCGCGAATGGTTTACCCATTGCGGATATCATATTTTAGAAGTAGTCAGCTTCCTGGGCTTGGAGGAAAACTGTGACCATTTCAATCTCATCCATCGAAGGCTTTACCCTCGAGTCCTGCTCACGCCATTTAACTGCGTACTCTTGGAAGCTTTCCCAGGATTTCTTCTTCAAGTTTGTCAATGAGTTCCTATCTGGAGCAATATCAAATGTTACACTGGAACTGCCTGACGAAATCTCTAGCAAGATCATCCCATATGTGCCAGCGGGATATATCTTGGTCCATGTACCACTCCGATGCGATACCAATCAGACTTTATCCGAAATAGGCCCTGAGGAGTTCTTTCTTTCCACCGGCTCCTCGCAGCTGGTTGCAATATCCCTTGAGATGAGCAATAGGATCACCGTGCCCATCATACTTCTCAAATTTTGGGGTTTTGAATCCCAATGGTAGATGCACATGAGGGAACTTGCTTAAGTCATCATAAGAAACACTTTTCTGTCCACTCAAGCCTTGTATGATTTTGAGACAATGTTCCATACTCCTCATCTTCCTCGCAATCTCTTCTTGCTCAGGAGTTTTGGTGGTCTTTTCTTGCCCCGCAGTGAACTCATATCGGGGTGGTTGAGAGTAAGTATAGGTGGGAAACTGTGGAGGTGCCAATGGAAAATATGGCATTTGGAAGGTGAAGGATGATGGGTCAAAGCTGGGCCTGGGTAGCGTAGGCTGTGTAGTAGCCGAGCATGGCGGAGCAATGAAAATATTTGAAGTCGCTCATGAAGCTAACACCTGGGGGTGAACCTCAGAAGGTGTTCCAAAAAAGTTGGCCGAGATGGTAGGGTATCCGAATGGGGTATTGAGGTGACTGATCGGGACATTGGAGGTTCTACCTACCCTAGGAAAAAGCTCGGGAAATTTGGGGATTGCATTTGGAAGCACCCTTCCGTTTGACCAGGCGTCCCACATTTCCATCATGCGGAGATGCAGTAACCTGTTTTCTTCGGCAGCCGCCTATTCCGAAGTCGGGATGCCCGAGATTGGACTCTCTTCAGTGATAGGAACTGTTGGCAGGGTGATTTCTGAAGATATTTCAGCGCTACCTTTCGACCTCGTGAAGTATGGATGCGAAGCTAGACTACCATAAAACCAACAACTTTACTATAGAACCTGGACTTAACAGTAGACAACCAATTGGTTAGTTTTAAACAAATAACACATAGGTAATCGCACGTTGGGGGTGTGAAGCACCTATACAGTTAAACGTATTTCTACATGTTTCGCAACGGTTGCATGTTTCATCCTGATTTTTCTTACTTTCCCCAATTTTCTCTTCTTGCCTCATATGTCATTCCTTACTTTCCTCTCTTCTCTTTCCTTTCTCTCCTTTTTCTGTTTTTCTTTGCCCCTCTTTTCTTTCTTTTCTTTTTGGGTTTTTCATTATGGTTTTTTCCCTCTTTTATTTAAATTATTTACAAAAAATATGACCGGATCCGATGAGGATTTCCTACGTATCACGATACCGCGCGAATCAGATCATAACGTAGTTCAAGAAGATCGAGAATGGAATAAATAAACTAACCCTATTTTTTTGGTGAAATATTTTTTCTAAAAATGCTTTAAAAAAAAGAAAGGAAATATTTTTTTTTCTGTGATTTTTTTTATTTTGATTTTTGTTTTGTTTTTGAAAGAAAAACTTCTAAAATTCATTTGCTTTTGGTTTGAACTTTGAGCATTTTAAAAGAAAATATTTTGTTTGAACTTTTATTTGTTTTCTCTTTTTCTAAAGAAGAAAGAAAATATTTTTTTGGATTTTGGATGTTTCCTCTTAATTTTCGAAAGAGAAACTTTTAAGAAAATATTATGGATTTCTGAGTTTTTGTTTATTTACAAAAGCACTTCTAGAAAAACGAAAATATTTTTGGACTTCATTTTTTTTTCAAAATTTTTATTGACATTTACAAAAGAAATACCTTTAAAGAAGAAAAGAGTATTTTAGGATTTTGTTTCTGATTTTTTTTTTGGAAAAATATTTCAAAATGAAGAAAACCCGTATTTTTGAATTTTAATTTTTATTGATTTTTCTTTTTTCGTATGAAAGACATTAGAAAAAAGGAAACCATTTTTTAGATTAAAATACTTATTTTTTTTTTTGAATTTTCTAAGGAAAGCTTTCTAAAGAAACAACTGAAAGAAATATTTTTGCATTTTTTAAAAATTGGTGCCAGAACCGATGAGGTTCGCCTAAGTATGTCACATCTGGTGAGAATCAGACCCGCGTAGTTCGGTCAATTTTGACATAAAAACATGATATTTGACTCACTTTGTTTTGAAATACATTTTTCCTTTTAAAAAATTTGGCAGAGTTTCGGGATATTTTTAAATATTGGGATTTTTAGAAACCGAGTAAATTCTCTATCCTACCTCACTATTTGATTTTTCTCTTTATTATTCGGTCAACATGCAAGCTGAAATAAATAAATATTCACATAGTACGTAGAATGCATCATGATGGTCTTTATTTTAGGTACATCTGTCCTAGACGGACCCAACCCTTGTGTTGAGTCCCCAAGGTCAAATGCACGTGATGAAAATAATTATTCCTATTAGGGATCCGGTATGAGGTTGCATTATTCTAAGTTTAAAACCTGGAGTTTGTGGTCTAGACTTGGGTTACCCGAGCGGACAACTGCGGTCGAGGAGGGGGCAACGTACCGGGAGCATGAAAGTCTGCCTGGCCTTGTTGCTTGCCCAACCCCGTCTTATTTGGTATAATTTTTACGAAAAAAGGGGCCACGCGAATGTGTGCACTAGTTTCAGAAGACTCAGATGGATGGCGTAAGAAGATATTTAAATACAGTTCAAGTAATATCAAAGCGGTAAATGACAATTAGAACATTAAGCCACAAAAATACAGTAATACTAACAATAAAGCCAAATAAAAATCACATTAACAAGCTCGAATTCTTAAACCCTGAACCGAAAGTCCTGGGTTCTTGTCCCCAGCAGAGTCGCCAGAGCTTTCACACCTTCTTTTTACACACCTCGGAAGGTATATATAAGGGAGATTTTTCATTTTAAGTGACATTATTCGAAATTGGATTATTCATTTAATCAGAGTCGTCACTTGGAATATTTTTATTGGTGTCCCCAGTCACCGGTTTATTTTAAATCCCAAATCGAGGAAATTTTGACTTTTCTTTTAAAGTCTGTGAACCAGAAATTCTAAGTAAGAAATTCTGTTAAATCGGGAAAAGGTGTTAGGAATTCCCGAGCTCTGTGGTTCTAGCACGGTCGCTTAGTGATTTATACTTGGCTTAATTATTTAACTACTAATTTTTAAGACTTATGTGCAATTATCTCTTTAACCGCTTTTAAAAATCACTTGATTATTTGTAATTAAAGAACTGAGTTACGCGTATGTATACTCTTTTCTTTTGGCGCGTCAAAATCATGTCAGGCGAACGTGTCCACGATTAATAATGCTTTTGTTGATTTACTAAGAAAAAATGATTGAAGTTGCGCAAACGCATCACTCGAGTCTTTTAGAGTTAAAATTACAATCATATTACGCAAACATATATATAATCACAATACTAATTTAAATTGGGCCTAAAGCAAACTACGATTGTTCATGATTTATTCTTTCTTAATTGTTTCCAATAGCAATCCTTTTAATTAATTGTCTAAACTATACACCATTTTTTTGTAGGAATCCATTCCAATGTGTTGCATGTCTAAAGCTCAAACTTACAAATCATTTGATACTTGACTAATTCGGTAGAATTCTTTCAATTGTTCTGTCAATTTCCACTAAATGACAATTGCTAATTCTTGGCATTTGTATACGAAAAATCGAACCTCAAGTGAGTCAAGACAAACATATTTTGAGCAACACAGTATTAGGTACTATGTTTAGAAGACAGACCATAAGAAGGAAAAAGACAACCCCATTGTCACATTATATTCACGGTTGCATTCAAATGTTCATGATTCAATATTGCGCAATAATCAGATACATATATAATTATAAACGGAAGAGGTTGATGTGTGTAATTTATTTGTATATTGCTGATCAAGACCAACTCTAGTCCTAAAAAGGATAAGATGTTGCTACAAATATAATCCAGTCTAAAAGTCGGGAGTCGAATCCCACAGAGAACTAAGGCTTAGCTGTATCTGTTTAATATCACTAAGAAGAAAAGATTGAAAATAAATACACAGTTGAAAAATAGTTATGCTTGAATTGTAAACAATTGGAATAAAGGTCTAAGGTAATGGTTTTCCCCGTTGTTTATTTCCTTAGTTGTATGTTTCTTATAGCTGTGACTTAGTTGCCTCTATCAATCATGAACTCTCCAGCTACCATAAATCTCTCTCAAGCAATTATGATAATTTACAAGATGCACTCTCTCAAACTACGCTAGCTAGACTCACATTACAGTTCACTTAGATTGCACCCGAGGTATCATTATTTCTAATCCAACCTCTAAACC
>MU671415.1:100759-120061 GCA_026770625.1 Nicotiana glauca | reverse complement strand
AAAAAGGATTATAGGCTCAAAGAGGTTAACTACGATACATAACAATTAGGTGGGTAAAATATACATATTTGGCTCAACAAGAAAATGCCAATATCACTTCCAAGACTGAACAACATTACTATTTCACTTTGCAAACACACATGGCAAGTTCTAGGCATCAAATGCAATGCACTGAATAATGTAAAACCTTACAAACACATGACACATAACTCACTCAGGATTCGATTCATAAACACTCTAGTCAAAGCAGTTAAGCAAAGTTAAGATAATACAATTTAAGGTACTTCTACAAAAGTCAAAAACTGAGCATAAGCGTCACAACCAAAGTACTCACTATTCTCAAGGCATAACCAAGTCAAGAGATATAGCTTCAATTCAAAGCACAACACAATGGCTCCTATTACAAAAAAAAAAACTAACTACACCCGGTTCAAATAAAACCTTTGGAAAAGAACTTTGGCCCAAAGAAAAACCAAGGGGAAGTTACTACACTACCTAAAACAAAACAAAAAATATTTTTGGTATTTTCTTTAGACTTACTTCCCTCAAGAAAATTATCTAATAGATCCATCATCGGGAAAAGTCCGATCTTTTCTTTTTAAAAAAATATTATTCAATTAAACTAACACAACTAAAATAGCATAGAAAGTCACCCAGATAATTTCCTCACCCCACACTTAAAATTATGCATTGTCCCAAATGTACACCATATAACTAATAAAAGGGTAAAAGAGACTCCCTGGTATGCCAAAGGCGGAAGCACTAACAGCTCATGGGGTACTCAGAATTCTTCCAAGCTTGGTCCTTCCAATACCTTTGCTTTCCATGCTCCTGAAAAAAAAAATTGACACTACAAAAATTATACAATAAAAAATAAATAAAATAAAGCAATAAAGTTGGGTTGCCTCCCAACAAGCACTTGATTAAACGTCGTGGCACGACGCGAATAACTTTTTGCCTCCACCTCGAGCTTATTAATTGAACCCTAAGTTTTAATTCAAGCTTATGATTATGGTCATGGGGAGGTGGAATGAATCTAACTGGCCTAAGGAAATAGTGTAATATTTTGCACTCCTTGGCCTTTGTATGAGGTATGTAATCCAGAATTTCTGGCAAGAAGAATTCCAGAATATATGTACCTTGTTCCTCATTCCTTGACTCTTCAGTTGGTTCGGATGACTCTATTTTTATATCATCATCCAAACACAATGTGAAAAAATGCTTGGAGTGTGGACCAATGCACTCAAACACATGAACTTCAGGACTTTCAACATCCTCAACATCAGTGATACAAGAGTCAACAAAATTTAGATCCTCAAAGTCCCTAGCTGGCTCTAGTCTCACTTCTTCAACATTGACATTCTTAAATTGTGGATGGCTAGGTTGTTGATGTTCTACTCTGACCTCCCCAATTAACACCTCAAATTCATGCTCTTCTTGGCTACTATCCTCAATATTTCCTTGTTGAGCATTAAAAGCTCCGACCACTTGACTCAATTGAGCCTCCAACCTGCGAATAGTTGCCTCTTGCCTTTCTATGTGCAATTGTTCCTCATTGTTTTGTACAGAAGGCACTTTAGTATATCCTTGATATCCTTCAAGTCTGCATTCCATGGTTCTTTATTCCTATTAACTTTACAAGAAAAGGTAGAACCATCATAGTAAGGGGTTGGGGAAAAATAAGAAATATAAGCACAACCATGACGGTGACCATTTTTACCACCACACACATCACACACATTCCCCAAATAAGATTGAGTTCGTGCACATAACTCCCTCTTAGGAACATTTTGAATATTTTGCCACAGGTGGTTTCCTTCACAATATGTATAGAGATCAATCGAATAATTATCTACACCTAAATTCCCATAATTCCAAGATGTCATGTTTCTCAAATCAACAGTTAAAAAAATACAAATAAAATAAAACAAAATAAAAGTTCAAACTTGAACACTAGCATTATATACAGCTACAACTATACCGTTAGTTTCCCCGGCAACGGCGCCAAAATTTGATCAAGCCCAACTCTAGTCCTAAAAAGGATAAGCGGTCGCTGTAAATATAATCCGGTCTAAAAGTCCGGAGTCGGATCCCACAGAGAACTAAGGCTTAGCTGTATCTTTTTAATATCACTAAGAAGACAAGATTGAAAATAAATAAACAACTAAAAACTAATTATGCTTGAATTGTAAGCAATTGGAATAAAGGTCTAAGGTAATGGTTTCCCCCATTGTTGATTTCCTTAGTTGTATGTTTCTTATAGCTGTGACTTAGTTGTCTCTATCAATCATGAAATCTTCAGCTACCATAAATCTCTCTCAAGCAATTATGATAATTTACTAGACGCACTTTCTCAAGCTACGCTAGCTAGATTCACATTACAGTTCACGTAGATTGCACCCGAGATATCGTTATCTTTAATCCAACCTCTAAACCCTCAGTTATGACTCTCGTCTATACTCCGGGAGTGATTTTGTTCAAACAACTACCTAAATATGCACTTTCTCTCAAACAGATACATAATAAATAGGAACGGCTAATTGAGGATCCTTTACATTAACGAAAATCAATATGTAGTTGAACAAATAGAGATTAACAACCAGCTCAAAACTATATTAATATAACAACCAATTCACCCCCAACGGGTTTCACAAAAACTTTAGATAACAAATTAGCTATTCATAATAGTATGTAAAACTAAAACATCAAAAGTCATAACCAACAATGAAAAATAAGAAGAGGAAGGAAAAAGTTGTTGAAGAATTCCCCGCCTTGATCTTATTGTGTCTCTGCCTCCTTAGGTCAAATATGTGTCAAAAATATGTCCAACAACACAAAAATATCGTTTTTCCACGTATATATATGAAGTAGTCGGATCCAAATAATTATATCTTCTCCTACGCAAAAAAGGATAATATTTCACGTCTGCACTGCTGTGGCCGCGACGTGGACGGCGGTAACGACCGCGGAAGGCACTGCCTCAAACCGCGGCGCGGACCACGGTGACGACCGTGGTGAACCTTATATCGGATTGTACACCCTGTTGCCTTTGGAATTCGGAAAAACGTAAAACACAAAAGTTATAGTCCTTGGAGTTAGCTTTCCAACCATATATTGTGGAGCCCAAATAGATTCATGAGAAAAAAGTTATGTCTATTTAACTAGACAGTACACAATATGCCTCCTCGAGTCTTCGTTCGTACTTAATTATCAAATTTGACGCCCGAACCCAATCCCGGCTTAATTCCTTAGGATTTTAATCAGATTTCAAAGCTCCAAATTACTTGAATCATTCCATAACATCTATATATCTCAGAATCACTTCTACAAGACATAAAATACACCTTTAGTGCAAAACACTAGCGATTAAAGCGCAAACTCAACTAAAGTGCAGTAAATTAGAGTGTAACAATAGACTAATATACGTAATTATAGTCTATCATCAACACTCCGCACTTAACCCATTCCTCATCCTTGAGTAATCAAACTACACTTTTTTTATAGACACGACCTTTTTAAATAATTCTCCTAACTCATCACACCAAGAGTATTTAAAATAGACTAAGCACAAAAGTGTAACATCTTCACCTCGAGATTTGACTCACAAGTACCACGCATTATTCAAAACTCACCTACTTTCTCTAACATAGAGGTCACTAACATTACTTTTCCTTCATGAATCAATTGCCCTCACACAACAAAAGAGAGTAGTTCCACACAACAAAATTTAAGAACATTTAGAAACTCAAGATAGAAAGAATTCACTCATTCTCAGAATAACATTCATATGCCACAAAAGATGCACCATAAGCTTCCCCATAGTGGACTACTCTACTAATCGAGCTCATTCAATCTAGGATAAATTAGGACTTTATTTAGTTGTAATGTAGGCTGTGGGACGGGTAGAATACATTTAGATATAAGAGTGACTACACCTCCCTAAGCACTTTAATACATATACTTTAACATTTAAACCCCATACTTATATAGAACCAAAACTCCACCTTCACATCAATGTAAATTACCCCATTCTTCTTTAAGCACAGTTACGTCAGGAGTCACCACTTATCAAGGAATTTTTTTTTCCACAACAATCCAACTATTTTTTTTTAATTCAAGTGGCTCTTTCATTTTCGAAACAGTGCACCTTTCTCCTTATTCAATTAGTTCCACTTAAAAGCCAAACCAACCACCCCACACTTTAATTTTTACAAAGTTCATAACAATTCAAGTGCTCATGAGAGGTGAAAAGGTTCAAATAGATGGTTAATTCAAACAAATGGGTAAGACTTGTAATGTGGTGACAAAGAAATAGGATTATAGGTTCAAAGTGGTTAACAACGATACATATCAATTAGGTGGTTAAAATATACATATCTGGCTCAATAAGAAAACGCCTATATCACTTCCAAGACAGAACAACACTACTATTTAGCTTTGCAAACACACAGGGCAAGTTCTAGGCATCAAATGCAATGCACTGAATAATGCAAAACCTTAAAAACACATGACACATAACTCACCCAGGATTCGGTTCATAAACACTCTAGTCAAAGCAGTTAAGCAAAGTTAAGATAATACAATTTAAGGTACTTCTACATGAGTCAAAAACTAAGCATAAGCATCACAACTAAAGTACTCACTAATCTCAAGGCATAAACAAGTCAAGATATATCGCTTCAATTCAAAGCACAACTCAATGGCTCCTCCTCACAAAAAAAAATTTAACTACTCCCGGTTCAAATAAAATCCTTGGAAAAGAACTGTGGCCCAAAGAAAAACCAAGGGGGAGTTACTGCACTACCTAAAACAAAATAAAAAATCTTTTTGGTATTTTATTTAGACTTACTTCCCTCAAGAAAATTATCTAATAGATCCATCGTCGGGAAAAGTCCAATCTTTTCTTTTTTAAAAAAATTATTCAATTAAACTAGCACAACTAAAATAGCATAGAAAGTCACCCAGACAATCTCCTCACCCCACACTTAAAATTATGCATTGTCCCCAACGTACACCATAACTAATAAAAGGGTAAAAGAGACTCCCTGGTAGGCCAAAGGCCGAAGCACTAACAGCTCATGGGGTACTCAGACTTCTTCCAAGCTTGGTCCTTCCAATACCTTTGCTTTCCATGCTCCTAAAAAAAAATTGACACTACAAAATGTATACAATAAGAAATAAATAAAAAAACACAATAAAGCCGGGTTGCCTTCCAACAAGCGCTTGATTTAACGTCGTGGCACGACGCGAATAACTTTTTGCCTCCACCTCGAGCTTATGAATTGAACCCCAAGTTTTGATTCAAGCTTATGATTATGGTCATGGGGCAGTGGAATGAATCTCACTAGCCCAAGGAAATAGTGTAATATTTTGCACTCCTTGGCCTTTGTATGAGGTATGTAATCCTGACTTTCTTGCAAGAAGAATTCCAAAATATATGTACCTTGTTCCTCATTCCTTGACTCTTCAGTTGGTTCGGATGACTCTATTTCTATATCATCATCCAAACACAATGTGGAAAAAATCTTGGAGTATGGACGAATGCACTCAAATACATGAACTTCAGGACTTTCAACATCCTCAACATCAGTGATATTAGAGTCAACAAAATTTAGATCCTCAAAGTCCCTGGATGGCTCTAGTTTCACTTCTTCAACATTGACATCCTTAAATTGTGGTTGGCTAGGTTGTTGATGTTATACTCTGACCTCCCCAATTAATACCTCAAATTCATGTCTTCTTGGCTACTATCCTCAATATTGCGTTGTTGAGCATTAAAAGCTCCAACCACATGACTCAATTGAGCCTCCAACTTGTGAATAGTTGCCTCTTGCCTTTCTATATGCAATTGTTTCTCATTGTTTTATTACAGAAGGCACTTTAGCATGTCCTTGATCTCCTTCAAGTTCACATTCCCTGGTTCTTTGTTCCTATTAACTTTACAAGAAAAGGTAGAGCCATCATAGTAAGGGGTTGGCGGAAAATAAGAAATATAAGCACAACTATGAAGGTGGCCATTTTTACCACCACACACATCACACACATTCCACAAATAAGATTGAGTCGGTGCACATAACTCGCTCTTAGGAATATTTTGAAAAATTTTCCACAAGTGGTTTCCTTCACAATATGTATAAAGATCAATAGTAGAATTATCTACACCTAAATTCCCATAATTCCAAGATGTCATGTTTCTCAAATCAACAGTTAAAAAAAATACAAAAAAATAAAACAAAATGAAAGTTTAAACATGAACCCGAGCAATATATACAGCTACAACTACATCGTTAGTTTCCCTGGCAACGGCACCAAGATTTGATTACGCCCAACTCTAGTCCTAAAAAGGATAAGCGGTCGCTGCAAATATAATCCGGTCTAAAAGTCCGGAGTCGGATCCCATAGAGAACTAAGGCTTAGTTGTATCTATTTAATATCACTAAGAAGACAAGATTGAAAATAAATAAACATCTGAAAACTAACTATGCATGAATTGTAAACAATTGGAATAAAGGTCTAAGGTAATGGTTTCCCCTGTTGTTTATTTCCTTAGTTGTATGTTTCTTATAGCTGTGACTTAGTTGCCTCTATCAATCATGAACTCTCCAGCTATCATAAATCTCTCTAAAGCAATTATGATAATTTAGTAGATGCACTCTCTCTGCGCTAGCTAGATTCACATTACAGTTCACTTAGATTTTACCCGAGGTATCGTTATCTCTAATCCAACCTCTAAACCCTCGGTTATGACTCTCGTCTATACTATAGGAGTAATGTTGTTCAAACAACTACCTAAATATGCACTCTCTCTCAAGCAGATACATAATAAATAGAAATGGCTTATTGAGGATCCTTTCAATTAACCAAAATCAAGACGTAGGTTAACAAATAGAGATTACCAGCCAACTCAAAACTATATTAATATAACAACCAATTCATCCCCAATGGGTTTCACCAAAACCTTAGATAACAAATTAGCTATTCATAATAGTATGTAAAACTACAATATCGAAAGTCATAACCAACTATGAAAAATAAGAAGAGGAAGGTAGAACTTGTTGAAGAATTGCCCGCCTTGCTCTTATTGTGTCTCTGCCTCCTTGGGTCAAATATGTGTCAAAAATATGTCCAACTCCCCAAAAATACCATTTTCCATATATATATATACCAAGTAGGGTTGGGCCCAAATAATTATACCTTCTCTTACGTGATAAAGGACAATATTTCACGTCTGGACTGCTACGGCCGCGGTGTGGACTGCGGTGACGACCGCGGAAGGCATTGTCTCAAACCGTGGTGAACTTTCTACCGTATTTTGCATCCTTTTCCTTTTGGAATTTGGACAAATATAATACATAAAAGTTGTATCCCTTTGAGTTAATTTTGCAACCATATATTGTGGAGCCCAAATGAAGTTCTGAGCAAAGAGTTATTTCTATTTTACTAGACAGTGCGCAATATGCCTCCTCGAGTCTTCGTTCATACTTTATTATCAAATTTGACCCCCGAACCCGATCCCGACTTAACTTCTTGGGCTTTTACTCAGACTTCAAAGCTTTAAATCACTTGAATTCATTCTATAACATCTATATATATTGAAATCACTCCTACAAGGCATAAAACACACCGTTAGTGCAAAACAATAGCGATTAAAGCACAAAATCAACTAAAGTGTAGTAAATTAGAGTGTAATAACCATCTAAAATACGTAATTATAGCCTATCATAAATTGCCCAGCAGTTCATGTAGGATTTGCATTTAGCAAATGAAACTATGCATCAAATTGGGAAATGTAACCAAAGGAAAAGGCAAACAACGTATGTGATGTCAAAAAGGTGCTTCTTGGTTCTCATGTCTCTACAATATTATGTATTATGTCTCAAATTTACTCATCATGCTTCTGCTACTACTACAGGTGTAAATCATTTAATATGAACTCTCATTTTAAAACCAATCACTCGATTTTAACAGAACTATTGTAAATCAAAGTGACATCAGACTAAATCAACATTTAATGACAAATTAATTCAATCACAGTAAATCGCATTTTTGATAAATTAGCTAGCATTTCATTCGACGAAAATAAATCAAGGTATCCAAATCAAAACAGCAATAACAAATAAAGTGAAATAGTCATGATTTTATTAAATCGGGTCTGGAAAAATACAGATGTAAGAGAGCATACCTACTTGGGCTAGAATCGACCTTCGAGGAAGGCAAAAACAAATAAAGGCCAAATTGACAAGTTGGAAATCAGCAAAGCAGCATGAAAACAGCAGAGATATGGCAGCTTTTCAACTCTAGCAGCTTAAAAAAATCCAGAAAAACTATCAAGCCATATAGCAGAAATTTGAACAACTTTTAAATCCCTATTTTTTAAACGATTTTCTCTCTTCCTTTAAGCCTTCTTGAGTTCAAAATTTTTGGTTGCAAACTTTTCTCTCAACAAATCCAGCGGGTATCACTAAGTATGTATGTGCGTGAGATACCAGTGAGAGAAAGTAAAAGAAGAAGGAGAGGGAACGAGGTGGTGGCCGGAGTTGGGGTGGTCTGGTGTGCATGTGTTTCTCAATAAAAATGAGGGAGGGTTAAGCTCAAAGCTATGGCTATTGATTTGAAGAGGAGATGGAAGGGTCTCCTCGAGTCTATGAAGAAGAAGACGCTGGGATGGGTGTCTGATGTATCCAATGGTGGATTACTCTAGGTATTAGGTCTTTTTATAGGTCTAAGTCTAGGTTTTAATTGAAAGGGTATGGGTTTTGGGCTAATGGGTTCAAGTGTATTTGGGCTAGGTAGGAAAATTTGGGTACAAGAACTAGCTCAATATCCAATTAAATTTTTTCTTCAAATTCTTTTTCTTATCTTTCTTTTTTCTTTTTTTTAATTAAAAATCCTAACATTAAAATCCTAGGTTATCTAAAAATATAAAATTAAACTAATTAAAAGATTATAAAATCTATTTAATCCTAAATTAAGATGAAAAAAATCAATAAAAGGAAAAACTGCAAACATGAAGCAATTTTTTGTGATTTTTAATTTATTATAAAACAAGTAACTACCGATTTATCCTAAGAATGTAAAATAAAGCCTAAATACCATGCATGATATTTTTGGTATTTTTCATGATTTAAATAAAACTCAAACAGGCACAAAATGCAAATAATTAAATAAAATTCTGAAAAATTTCTAAAATGGCCGATAATTAACAAAAAATATATTTCATTGGGATTTTATAGGAGTATTTCGTATCGGAAAAAAATCACGTGCTTATAGGAATCCAGGTCGTGAGATGTATATTATGTTGGATATCTACTAATTTTGGTTCCTTTACTTTAAAATATTTTGTTTCCTGTATATTATACTGGATATCTAATATGTAAAAGCATATTATCCAGTAACTTATATTGGGTATTCACTGTCGAGTTTTATTTAATGGAGTTCAAGCTATTTATTATTGAAAGAAACATCAATGCATTCAAATTTATATTTTTTATGGTGTTTTTTAATGTATATTACGTCAGATTTCATATTTTTTCCTAATGCAACTCTAGTATAATTAGTTCGATTTCTTATTTTGGTTGCTTCCTGTAAATTAAGCTGGAAAAGTTACTTATGAAGGGATATAAGCCAGTATATTATAATGCACAAGTGTAAAATAGTAAAAAAGTTTGTATCTAGAACAATTTTCTGTATTTAAATAATTTAAAATTTTGTGTTCCTGTATATTATGCTGGAGGTATAACATATAAAAATACTATGTCCAGATTTAAACGATTTTTGCAATTAAATAATTACAAATTTTATTTCCTTTATAGTATGGTGGGGATATACCATGTGAAAATATAATATCCAGTATTTTTTACTGGACATTATAATGGAACAGTGTCAAACAAAAGACAATTTGTATCCATGATAAATTATTGGAATTAGGGACATAATTTTTTTTTCTTTCTGTATATTCTACTGAGATATACATTGTGAAAGCAAAATATTCAGTATTTTATATTGGATCATCACCAGCCAGATTAGTTTTTCTTAATTTGAGCGATTTATTTTGGTTGCTTCCTATAAATTATACTGGAATTACTACTTATGAAGAGTTATAGTCCAGTATATTATAACGGAGAAATGTAAAAAAAAATAAAAATTTCTCTAGAACAATGTTGTGAAACTAAATATGTCATGACCCAAAATTCACTAAGGGTCGTGATGGCGCCGGACACCACTGCCAGGCAAGCCAACCAAAATACTTAATTAAATTCTAGTTTTAATACTCCTGAAATCTATGATTTTCCTCCAAATTTACAAATAAAAAGATAATCTCTTCAATTCGAATTAAATGATAAGCAATTAATACAAAATATTTCATAACCATCCCAGAACCCGGTGTCACAAGTACATGAGCATTTTCAAAGAATTTGAATAAAGTACACAGCTATCCAGAACACAAATGGACAGAAAGTAAATAAAATGCTGAGAGAGACTATACTTGTAATGACCCGACTGGTATTATGACTTGTATGCGTGGTCGGAATTGTATCATTCAGCAGTCTGAGGCCATGAGCAGCTTCATTTTAGGTATTATGACTTATATGCGTGGTCGGAATTGAATTTCAGGAAGTTCAGAGCTGATTTTGAAAAAAAATTCTCATTTCGGAAGCTTAAAGTTGGAAGAATTGACTAGGATTGGATTTTTGAGTAAAGGATCTTGAAATTGGGATCTCAAGGTTCCAACAGGTTTGTATGATGATTTTGGACTTGGGCGTATGCCCAGATCGGGTTTTGGATGACCCGGGAGCATTTTGGCGCCTATTGTGGAAGTTAGCATTTTGAAAGAAAATTCATAAGTTTGGCTTGAAGTGCATTTCAGTCTTATTTATGTCCGTTTGGGATTCCGAGTATGGGAGTAGCTTCGTATGGTAATTCTGGAGTTGGGAGCGTGATCGAAAGTGAATTCGGAGGTCCGTAGGGTCATTTTGGAGCCATTTGGCTAAAGATAGAAAATTAAAGGTTTTTGGAGAAGTTTGACCGGAAGTGAACCTTTTGATATCGGGGTCGGATTCCGATTCCGAAAGTTGGAATAGGTCCGTAATATCAAACATTACTTGTGTGCAAAATTTGAAGTCAATCGGACGTGATTTGATAGCTTTCGGCATCGAAAGTAGAAGTTTGAAGTTTTAAAGTTCATAAAACTTGAATTAGAGGTTGATTCATGATTTTAGCATTGTTTGGTATAATTTGAGGCCTTAAGCAGGTCCGTGTTATGTTATGGAGTGGGTTGTTTTGATTGGATAGGGTCTCGGGGGCCTCGGGTGTGTTTTGGGTTGTATCGCGCTTTTATTTGATGTTTCAACGTTGTTTCTTTGGACATAAAGGGGTACCATATTAAGAAAATGAGCTCCAAATCAAGTTTTTATTGAACCATTAGATCTGTATCGTAATTATGGAGCCATAGCAAAAAGAATTGTCGAATTTGGACATCGTATGAGGGAGTTATGCTCATTTTCGTGTCGGGAAAGTGTTGGTTGCTGTCATAACTGCAGATGGAGTCATTTTTTCGCAGACGCGGAAATTGCTGGAGGCAGAAGGGTTCTTTTAAAAATTGAAGTTTGGCTCATTTTCTCTTCATTTCTTCCACGGGAGCCAATTTTGGAACAACTTTGGAGTACCATTTTCATCACCAAGCATGAGGTAAGTGATCTCTACTAGTTTTGAGTATATACAAGGTTTATATATAGATTTAGACATGAAAATTTGTAGAAAACTTGGGGTTTGAGGGAAAACCTAGAAAACTAGTATTCTTGGATTTTGACCACGATTTTGGGTATGGAATTTAGAGAAAATCATATATTTGAGTTTGTGAGGCTATGGGTAAACTTTATCTTCGAAAAATTTCAGATTCCGGGCACGTGTGCCTGAGGGCGTTTTTGTCAATTTCCCGATCGGGGTTAGGGATTGCTTTAAATTAGATTGTAATGAGTAATTGAGCATATATTAATAGATTTGAGTAATCATTGGCTAGTTTTGGAGCGTTGTGCATCAATTAGAGTCTTCGGAAGGGCGTGGAATGTCGATTATTGATCTTCAGAGCGAGATGAGTCTCCTTTCTAACCTTGTAAGAGGCAATTGTCCCCATAGGTGAACTAATTGGTTATGTGCTCCTATATGTGGGGGCTACGTACGTACGAGGTGACGAGAGTCCGTGCGTAGCTACTATTATGCTATTGTCCGGGTAGTCTATGACCCAAAAGCATGCTATACCTGGATTAATTGTAACTTATTGACAGCTCGAATTGCTTAAACCACATCGAATTAATAAATACACGTTTCAAAAAGGATTAAACTTCTTTTCTTAAATTGTTAAAAGATAAAGTGACTTTTATTGAATAAATATTCCCCGATAAGTTCTTAATTGGCTATTTGAGCATGTATTTCTATGTGTGCCTGCGTCGCATATATGATTCGTGAGTAGGGTGATTGTTTATTTTATGTTGACCGCGTCGCATGAATAGTTTGCGAGTGGGGTAATAGATGCATCTATGGTTCACGTCGTTTGACTCTTCGCAGTGCATAATTTATTTTTCGTTGAAGCGGGTCGTACGCCTCGGCATGAGTTGCACATGCTTGTATTGCTTCCTTGAACTTATTAAAGTTGTTATTGCATCTTCATTTCTTGAGAATATTTGGATAATAATAAAAAGGAATTTTTGAAATCTCGTATAAAAGAAATAATTGTTTACTTGTTTCTTTCTATTGGATTAAAATCATGTTTATAGAAATCCATGGTTTAATGTATTATTGACATCATTATTGGACCACTAGTAAGTGTCGAATCGACCATCTCGTCTCTACTTCTTCGAGATTAGACGGGATACTCATTGAGTACACGTTATTTTCGTACTCATACTACACTTCTATATATTTTGTTGCACATGTATATATAACTCTAGCGGTCTACTAGGCATAGCAGCACGGATGTTTTTGGGACTAGATGAGTTGCATTATTCGAGGCGGCTCGCACCTAGTATAGTCACTTCCAGTATATTGTATTTACTCCTTGTCCACTGTATTCTGGACGGATGTTGTATTTTATTTCCTTATCATTAGATGCTCATGCACTTGTAACATCGGGTTCTGGGATGGTTTTAAAATATTTTGTACTAATTGCTTACTACTTAATTTGAATTGAAGTAGTTATCTTTTTATTTATGAAAAAATGAAGGAAAATCTTAGTTTTCAAGATTGTTAAAAATGAGAACTTCATCAAGTAATTTGATTGGCTTTCCTGACAGTAGTGTCTGGCGCATCGCGACCCTTAGTGGATTTTGGGTCGTGACAATATGGTATCAAAGCACTCAGTTCCCTTGGGTCTCATGAGTCATGAGCAAGTCTAGTAGAGTCTCGCGGATTGGTACGGAGACATCTGTACTTTTCTTCGGGAGGCTACAGGGCTATTAAGAATACTTCCCTTCTTGATTCCTTATCGTGTGATTTGATTTCGGTGAGGCTTATTCCTTGTTTCTTTCCTACTCAATCTTATGCGACGCGAAGAGCCTGTTATAAATCGAGAATTTAAGAATTGTAATGGCACTACGAATGTGGTGCGGATGTTTCACCCTGCGGGGTTGTTGAGCTATTATCGTCCCCTTGTGGAAGGATATTCTATTTTTCGGCTCAATAGCAGTACTTTTGAAAGCTTTGAGGTTCGACACAAGTTGCCATGATGCTTATGAACAATTGTTCTGTAGTATTGTTATGATGGTAGGATGTTTGCCTACGTGTCAGGGCAGTAAATGACTTCAAGAGAGGTTTACTCAGTGCATGATCTAGAGATTCGATATTTTATTCTCGGTAGGGGAAAGGCAATCAGGCTGAGAATGTTCAGGTTTGGGTTGATGGGGGAACGAGACTTGGTATTTTCAAGTGTGGTGGAGTTTTCTTCTATGATAAGGTGTTGTTGTCCTTATTGAAGGTACTAAGTTCGCCGGTGTTATGATCTTCTACAATTTGCCTCTGGAGCAGGATATTGTAAGTCAGTATTGAAAAAATGACTGCTAGATATCGCGGGGTGCATCGGTGCAGGATTGAATCGGTGTTCCTAGTGTTGACGGCTCGAGAAACATGATCTTCGGAAAGGTTTAAGGTTAGTAGCAATTCATGGGTTCAAGCACTACAAAGATGGATTTATAAGGCAGCAATTGAGAAGCAATATATGAGGAAGGACATGTGGGAAGTGTCAGGCGGTGTTTAAAACTTCTGGAAGGCCAGGTATAAGAAGCGCAGGTCGAGTAGTTGATTAAAGAAGTGAGTTTGCCCAAAGTGGGAGAGTGGCAGAGCTGCATAGGGGCTTGGTGGTGGGATGACTACGCGACCTAAGGAGAGTTTGGATCGTTTGAGAATTTTAGTGATTGGCGATTGGGGTCTACGGATCTAATTTGAAGTATGGGCTAATATGTAGCAAAGATATCGGTCGTGCGAATGTGGTTGATGATTCAGAGTATAAAAGGGGGGTTTTACAGAAGAATCTGAGAATTTAGGCGGTTGATTGCACAAGGTTATGTCAATAAGAGATAAGGAATTCCGGTGAGTTCCAGAGTTGTGTAATAGTGGCTTCAAGCTAAGTGGGAGAGTCCCACCGCCTATGATTGGGTTGCCTGGTTAACCACTTGCGAGGGTTTCTGGTTGTTAGCATATTTCTGGGTTGTTTCGGCTACGAGAAAAGAACATAAGTGGTGATTTGAGTAAAAGATTGTTAAATGGTGTTATGGTTGGCCTTATTGGCTCATGTTCCGACTTGGGGAAGGATTCACGATTTATGCCTTATATAGATGCGGGTTTCAAGGGAAATGATTCTTCCAGGTGTTTCATCGAGAAGGTATTCATGTGCTAGAAGATTTATGAAGTTGATTATATTCGAGGCCAAGTCAGAGAAGGTGGCTCTCAACAACGATCCTAATGGATTCAAAAGGGTAAAGTGTGATGCCTAACAATTTCAAGCCTATAGGTACGGTTAAGAGTCAAGCTTCTATAACAGCTTATGAGAAGAGGCTCAGAATGTTCTATGATGTTTTGACTTTCAGTGTAGCAATTGGGAGGTACGAAATGGTTCGTGGGATTTGAGACAGCATGGTCTCATGATTCAAGGTCACTCGGGACGAGTGCGGGTGGAATGTGTTATGTGTTGAATAGAGTTATCATTATTTCTAAGGCAATCAAGGATAAATTGGACAAAGATGGATTGGCTAGACATGGTTGAATTTCCATATTGATGGTGGCGATCAGTTCCTTCCGTGTGATCAAGTTATGCAAGTGATTTGTGACGGTACGTATGAGGCTTGTCAGCTGCCGTAATTGATATTATTCAAAAGCATTCTACTGTTATGGCTCATTATGTAGAAGCGAATTTCGGAAGGGCTATAGTGGCTTAGACCACTACTTAGAGATTTGCATATTCTACGGTTATGAGGATTCACCTGTGTGATACTATGGTTCTCCTGAAGTGAGTTAAGTGAATGGTTTTTATATGATAAAGTGTTAATCTATTTGTAGTTCCGGAGTTATGATGAAGATCATGTTCTATCGTGTATTGGCGTACCGGGCTGCAGTGATTAGTATGGAATTTGAAGTGAGGATCAAGGTTGCAGTTCGGTACTGACAAGGATGTCACGAGCTCGGACAAATAGTAAAGGAGTTTCGATGTCTAAAGTAAGTTGGTATTGCCTTCAGTGTCACATGAGATCGTTGTTTTATGAAGAAGGCTTTGCATCCTGGTTAAGGATTCTTTATCGCTTTTCAGCATTAGTATGGCCGATGGGTTGGATGTACGGACCTGTTATTTGTTATGATAGGTTGTGGGAGCGTGTCCCACAGGAAGATTGTATAAGTACGGTGTGTAGTCACTTGATTGATTAAATATTTAAACCAAGTATGAAGATTTGTGATGATATCGGTAAGTTGAGAATATATACCTGGAGGGCACTCAGTTATTGGGTTATGGACTATGGAGGATTACCCCAGTTATGATGGTTGTTCTTATGCGTTATGAAAGAAAGGAGAGTTATTATGAACCTTGGAAAGGTTATTAGCCTAGTCAGTGCGACCAGAATCAACTTGAGGTCGGTGGATGGATTCAAATGTGAATATGGGCTCTATATCAGGCCAAACGTGTTCATTTCAGTAATGCGCTCCTTATGGGGGAGTAGTCAGGGTGTAATTTCATTGTCAGATATTTCATGCAGCGATACATTACGCCGTATGAGTTGTGGGACGGCTTGAAAAATTGCTTATGCGTTGAGGATCCGTGTAAAAATGATGTTATATGAGCAAATTGGCTCTTGATTTTCAGATTGTATATCGCACCTCAGTTGTGCTTGAGTTTTGTAGCTTATAGAGCTATATGTTCCCTCAGGGATGTTATTATTCACCTAGCGCGCTTGTGATCGATATTCGGTATCTTGCTGTGTTGGGCAAATTAGCTCGACGTATATCTCCTTGCGTGAGTTTTATGTGTGGATCGGGTGGCACACTGCCATGGTTATGTTGTGTGGATCGGATGGCACGCATGGGTATGTTGTTTGGATCGAATTGCACGCTGCAACAGTGTGATGTTCAGTACAGTCCCCTATATATGTTTTTATGTGTGTGTTTCCTATTTTCTGAGGAGAGCTCATATTAGTTGTGCGCCCGCATCACATGTAGGATTCACGAGCGGGTCAATTGGATCTCCTTTTTCAGAGTTCGTTTTCCTTTTGCATCACATTCTAATTGGTAGCCTGTTAGCACATTGTAGCATCATATGAGATTTTTGATCATGTCCGGGATGGCTTATTGCCTGAGTAGTTCGTACTGGGTAAGATGATATTATTAGATTTAGGATCAGTGCAATCTAATTATATGAAGTATATTAAGGAGCTAAGACCATTATTTGGTTCAGAATGAGGTGATGGTTCTTGTCAGGAGTATAGACCTAATAAGTTGTTGATTCGGTAGCCAGTTCACAAAAAAAAACTGGAATTAGCTACGAACGTCGTCGCTAATCTGTCGCTAAAATGCTCGTTGCTAGCAGAATCTTTTGATAATCTGTCGCTAAAATGCTCGTTGCTAGCAGAATCTTTTGATAATCTGTCGCTAAATGAGATTAGAGACGGATTATTCTGTTTAGCTACAGATTTTATCCATCGCTAAACCCTGGTTTTTTAGTAATGGTTATGAATTTCTACACATTTCTTTTGTCATGGCGGTATTGTAAGAATTAGAGCAAGACCTATATATGTCATGAGGTGCAATGAGAGCACCATATTCGTGGAATATTAACTAAGTTTATCAGAAAGTGTTATTGTGGTCCGGTGATTAAAGTGATGCAAGGTGTGAATTAAGCAAAAATTGTGCAGTCATGCTTGAGAACAACGTGTAGTGATTGATATAGTGATCGTATGTTGGAAGCATGCCTGGCATAGAATTTCAGATGTTCGAATTGGGCTCTAAGTCTTATTTGCTTGAATAAAAGGGAATATCTTCAGAATTTATCGAGCTAATGTGCTCAACTGAGTTGTGGTAGCATGGGAAGTTGCATGAGAGGTTAAACAATAATTTCAGACTACTTCAGTGTAGTTCTCTGCACGTTCGAGGACGAACGTATGTTTAAGTGGGAGAGAATGTAACGACTTGACTGGTCGTTTTGAGCTCTAGCACATCATTCAGCAATTTGAGGCCATGAGCAACTTCATTTTAGGTATTATGACTTATACGCGTGGTCGAAATTGAATTTCGGGAAGTTCAGAGCTGATTTGGAAAGAGAATTCTCATTTCGGAAGCTTAAAGTTGGAAGAATTGACTAGGATTGGATTTTTGAGTAAACGATCTCGGAATTGGGATTTGAAGGTTCCAGCAAGTTCGTATTATGATTTTGGACTTGGGCGTATGCCCGGATCGGGTTTTGGATGACCCGGGGGGTTTGGCACCTATTGTGGAAGTTAGCATTTTGGAAGAAATTTCATAAGTTTGGCTTGAAGTGAATTTCAGTGTCATCAATGTCCGTTTGGGATTCTGAGTCAGGGATTAGCTCCATATGGTAATTCTGGAGTTGGGAACGCAATCGGAAGTGAATTCAGAGGTCCGTAGGTCATTTTGGAGCCGTTTGGCTAAAGATAGAAAATTGAAGGTTTTTGGAGACATTTGACCGGAAGTGGACTTTTTGATATCGGGATCAGATTCTGATTTCGAAAGTTTGAGTAGGTCCATAATGTCAAATATGACTTATGTGCAAAATTTGAAGTCAATCGGACGTGATTTGTTAGGTTTAGGCATCGAAAGTAGAAGTTTGAAGTTCTAAAGTTCATAAAGCTTGAATTGGAGGTTGATTCATCATTTTAGCGTTGTTTGGTATGATTTGAGGCCTCGAGCAGGTCCGTGTTATGTTATGGACTGTGTTGTTGTGATTGGACGAGGTCCCGGGGGCCTCGGGTGTGTTTCGGGTTGTATCGCGCTCTTATTTGATGTTTTAATGTCGTTTCTTTGGACATAAAGGGGTACCATATTAAGAAAATGAGCTCCAAATTAAGTTTTTATTGAACCATTAGATCCGTATCATAATTATGGAGCCATAGCAAAAATAATCGTCGAATTTGGACAATGTATGAAGGAGTTATACTCATTTTCGTGTCGGGAAAGTGTTGGTTGATGTCATAACCGTAGATGCGGTCCTTTTTCCGCAGATGCGGTCATTTTTTCGCAGATGCAGAAATTGCTGGAGGCAGAAGGGTTCTTTTTGGAAGGCCCCGTAAAATGTTGTGCTTAAAACCTAGTAGCTCATAGTGTCAAGCTCGCCGCGGTTCGGACCCTCGGTGGTGATCTAAGCTTTAAAAATCAAAAGAATAAATTTTTCTAGAAAATTGTCATTTCTGCGGTCAAGAATGCGGTCGCAAATCAGCTATGCGGACCGCATTCCTACCGCAGAGTGTAACAGAAGATTTGTCAAAAAATTGAAGTTAAAATGCGGTCGATTATGTGGCGCATTATGCGACCGCAAAACATGAATGCGGACCGCATTCTTGTCGCAGATCGTGTCAGAACATTTGGTTTTTAGGAGCAATTCTGCGGTCCATTATGCGGACTGCATGTTTACTCTGCGATCGCAGATGCGACAGCAGATTTCACCCCGGGCTTCTATTTTCTAATTTTAAAACCCAACCCCCTTTCTAATATAACGCCCTAACCCCTCATTTTTACACATTCTCTGAACAAAATAAGAGAGAGGGAGGAGAGATTCTTGAGGGAAAAGTTCATCTTCTTCAAAAATCGTTTCTC